>LUCH01001789.1:50226-108724 GCA_013368495.1 Paragonimus heterotremus
TTCGTGTTCCGTCTTCTACTCGAAAGAAACAAGGTATGATATGCTGAGGCCATCACAATTAGACAACGCCATCCCATTTTCTATATGCAAAAAGAAATGTTTGTAACTTCAACGTTGCTCTGGTAGCAACCGAACTGGTTTCAAATTTTGACCTTTTTGTAAGAGGTCTGTGGTTTTAGTTTTTGTAGATTTAACTCGTCTGCGGTAAACACCAGTAGAGATGTAATCGAATCTGCTCCAGCATAAACAATCTCACGTCAGTCTTTCGTCTGTTCTGTTCGAATTCCATCATGTCGCAGTTGAAGCCGTCAATTTGTGTTGATCGTTAGCTTTGTGATGGTCATCGTCTAACTTGGTTCCACTGTTTACTCACCACTTGATATGATACACATGCATGCACATAATCAGCTTTGAATTTGATTAGATGGCATTGTGACTTGCGTCATACCCGTGCCATGAGCATCGATCTCAGTGGTTGTTACCGAGACTTATTTATTATGTAACCCCGAAAGAGTCTCAGAGATCATCAAGTAGGAGGGTTAGGACTTAATTAATCGAAACCCCAACGTCTAAATTCAGATACTCAACGCTGAGGCGCCTTCATCTTACCGATAGCTAATCGATTTGCTAATAAAAACGAGATAGCACCTGTGAAACTGTTTCTTTAAGTCTTCATTTCACAGAAAAGTCAAACACCAGTAACATTCAGCCACTAAACTTTATATGCTACGAAAACGACAGTTCACGAAGAAAATTTCATTTGAACTATAGTTCTTTGTCTTCCACATTCGATGTACGTTTCAAATTGACCCCACGTGTCATTTAACAATTGAATACGCAGAAATGCGACTCGACATATTTTAAAACTCTGTCATCAGACTAAACATACTGATGCGATTCTTCACTAATTGTGAATACTGGGTTGTCTTATCTGCGGCCGGCATTGCCGTCGATTGGTTGGCAATAACTAAGCGCATATGTACGTCAACTGTATTTTGGTTTTAATTCGTTTGTGTGTACTTCTCACAAGTTGTCTGTCATCTTGACAAAACTATCATTTACTGACTCCGTTTACCCTATAATCATAACGACATTCCCACGCGTATATCCATACAGCCGCTTTCGGTCATTCTCATCAGGCTTGCACATTGACATCATCTACGCACTTTCGGCATAAAAAGCAAAGCATATCTGTAAATGTGCCCAAGGGATCCCTGCGTGTGTTTCACTTACCGAGCCTATGAGTGAACCACTTGACGCTGAAAACTGGCGTGCGTGCAATTCACAAACATGTCACGCTGACACCACTGCTATCCTAGTAGACTATTGTCGTAAGAGGTTTACCGACTCATTTGATTTGTTTTCGTTTCTGCATCTGATTCGCATATTTGAAACGGACTGCCCATTGCTACACCATCAATTTGCTTATAAGCACATCCATCGAACTCAAACCGAATGTTTTGTGTACACATAAGAATTAATTCTTTGAGGTAGTCGACAGGAATGAGTAAAGAAATATTATGAACCAAAATAAAATTACATAAATTATCAACTGTTTCATGTAATGGAACGTTTGTGAATAGTGAGTCAACGTCAATTGAGTACATCTTTCGTGTGGAACTCACCGAAATGTTCTCCAAAATATCACATAGCTCAAAAGAATCCTTCAGAGAACGGGAGCTGAGGGTTTTACGGATGAAATCAAGGAGCTGAACTAGCCATCGAGCAACGTTGTGGTAAGCTGAATCATCCATGACGAGGATAGGCCTCAGTGGGACACCGGCTTTGTGCAATTTGGGTGATCCTCTCATTCTTGGTGTACGGGCCCCAATCGGTTTCAGCTGTTTATACTCTCGCTCACTTATATATCCATGCAACAGAAGAATTCTCAACTTCCTCGATATTTGTTTTTCCACCAGAATGTTATTATCAGGCGTACGGTCATTTTTGAACTTCCTATCGTCAGCCACGATGGTGCGCATTTTTATCACATAATCAGCTTTATTCAAAATGACAATGCCAGTGCCTTTGTCTGGCTTCAGAAATACCACGTCCTGCATTTGTCTCAGTTGTTTGATGGCCTCATAATGTTTAGAGAGAAAACAACAATGCTGGCGAATGGGTGACAACATAAACTGATGCGAGACATCGATCATTTTAGCACTAATGAGAATAAACGAAATGCTTTCATCTTGCAATGTGTGTCTTCTTGCCTTCTTAATGATTCGTACATATTTTGCGTAACTTTAACGGCCTGATGAGAATGATTAAGAGCTGCTGTTTTCAAACTCGTCGTTATATCGAACACTGCACTGTTGTGGTTGTTCAGCCTGTTACATATTAAGAACAGTTTATAACCTATTCCGGTTGTTAATTCGTTTGAAAAGGTTGTACACTGGTTGACCCTCTTGGTTTGATTCATTGTTCATTCGGATAGGAATCACGTTAGTTGCTTATTTGAGTTCATCATCCAGTCAATTTTGCTCTTTTGGTGCGTTCCAAGCGAATTTACTTCCGGCGACGACTTCAATGTTATCTCCCGTTCAGTGTTGCATTTTTTCTGTTATTCCTAACAGGTTCGTCTGATAGTGGTTGATAGTATCGCTTTACCATTTCGATACGACTTCGACGACATTCCACAACGCAATCGCATGCTCGTTTGCATTGCACAATGTCTACTCAAGGTAGCTGATCATCAGAACGCAGCGGTGAGTGATCACTTGCTTTATTGACTTGGTTAACGGAGGTGTTTGCCTTTTTCTGACGACGTTCCTCTGAAATAATAATGTCAGTACCATCTATTTAGCTACCTTCACGACACTGGACGAATTTTGCTTCCTTTAGGTTCATACCATGTCAAGAAGTTCATATGTTCAAAAAGGGAATCGCTTGTAAATTAATTGAACCTCGGTTAAATTCGAACCAGCCACCTCTGTTACACACGGCATGTCGGTTGAATATAGAAGCCTTATGTAGGGGGAAGCTTGTTGGCTTTTCATTCGGAACTGATTACCTACTCATTTTTTTGGAATCCATCTCCTAATAGTATTTTACGTTGCGTCTACTCAATAGCCGCCTTAAAATCCGTCAATGCAGCCGCCGAGTGCAAGTGAATTTCAGAACTGGTAGTATTGCGGCTGATTCACCTCGATGAGTTTGATCAAAGTTGTCAAGCTGTACCCCGGTACAAAGATAATGGAATATTTCATTTTATGTGAGCTTGCTAGATAATTAAGACATGTCACTGGCCCAGTCTGGAATCAGTCGGCCTCTCACTTGGAAACAGGCACACGTCAGCAATTTGTTAATGCCGTAGACAATCCATCATTGTTTCGTCTATAAGAAGGTTGGGGAACAATCGGGACGATCAGTAGCCCTGTCTTAAACTATACATAGCGCCAGTAGTATTACTCAGTTCGTCTTACGTTCCAGACTGAGCTGAAAGATGAGAATAGAGCGCCAGTGGCATGTCCTCTTAATTATTTAGCAAGCCCATATGTTCAGCCTACCCTAAAAGTGTGAATAGATTCACTAGATAAAATGTGCCTTCACAATCAAGAAAACAACAGTTGTTGGTCGGCTGGTCTCCTTCAGAGCATTGCCGGGATCGAAAATTTGACATGCATTCCAGTCCGAAATGGATTACACTGAGTGCCGGAAGCCCAGTTATGAGTTGAGTAATTTCCCTGTGGTTTTTGCAAAAACCCGTGATCCCACTTTTTACCATAGAAACTGATGTTCAGCGATCTCATTTTCTCAAGTCGTTCTCAGTTGTTCGTGCCAATTAGGACAGTTGAGCCTGAGCGACTACTACGGCATCACTCTCTTCATAGCAAAGATCCATTGGTTTTATAATTTTCTAGAGCCGAAGAAAATCCCCAACACCCAATTTGGTGTGTAGTCCAAAATCAACTGACCAAGACATGACAATAGAGACATGTGGCAAAAACGCAGGAGATAATAAAATTTCGCTGGCAGATGTAGACCGCGATGCACTGAGGCTTGTAAATCGGGGGAGTTCTTCGTATTTTCAGAAACGAAGGCAGCTTGCGTTCAGTTAGCTTTCTTAGCTAGCCAAACACCTTGATAGCAAGCTGTACCGGCAACAATGGAGATGTAGATGAACCGAAGTTTCTTATCTCCATGTCCTGTGCAGTCCGTCCAGTCTGAATCAGCCATGACAATAGAGCCATCTCTCTGGAGTTCAAGGACATTGTGCATCAAGTGCTTTTCATTAGGGCTACGGTTATCGAGACTCACAAACTCAGTGGCTACCGACAGTAAGAGAAAATATAGCAACTGATCGAAATTGTTGGCGTGTTTGTTGTAGCTCAGCTGAAATATCTGTGAGACAGAAACGACCAGTTAGGTGAAGCAATACAAACCGTAAGGAAACTGGATGTCTTTCAGATGACATTCTGCTCTCTCTCTCGTAAATGGACTGTTTGTGTTAAGGGTGTAGCCACATTTAAGTCTTAGTTGAAACATGGGGGTTCTTAACAATCAGGTTCTACTCCATTCCTTTCTTTTGCTTCCTACATTCGGCTTGTTCTCAACTTCATGGTTTCACAACAGCTGAGTGTTAGCGTTAGCCACAGTTGAATTGCTGTTTATTGTTACCCTGGTTGACCGCTTTCAGTGACTTCAGGTTTTTAATGAAATGAGGTGGCTACCTTAATTGTCATTATTATTTTCTGTTGTCATCTTGTTACCACTTCCATCCCTTGGCGTCTGATTACAGCTTTGTACGATATACTTTCACTCGTAAAAAGGTTTTTGTTTTATGTTCTTCCTGACAGAAGGCTTATTTGGTTTACGCAGATATGTGCTAACTGTAATCGATGTACTGGTGATCTTATGATTATATTGCATATTCACCACAAAGAAGTCACAGTGCGGTTAACATGCCATATTTTGCGTGTATTTGGCCTGTTCATTGCACTGGTACAATGACAGTTTAAGCGCGTAACATTTGTTGATTGCCATCAAATCGCCACTATTTGATGCACTGTCTCTTACAGTGCATAATTCCTTGGTTATTGTGACTACATTTATGAATCATCCGATCCATACTTCAAACCTCATCCTGTTTTCCTTTCGGTTTCTTCACATTTTGATTTGGATTCCGCGGTGATTTGCATTTTCTAGATCGTTCTCACCAACCAGATCACAACCCGAATGCACTCAAAGTTATCTGATGATCCCTCAGACTCGAATAGCCATCTGGTCCCAGCGTTGGGCGAGAGCTGGGGTCATATTTGTTCTGTCCGAGTGTTTCTCACCCGCCTCGCCGGTTCCGCGCGTCATATTAAACTGCTCAAACATCCGGGAAGACCTGCTGCTACGGGCACTTATCAGATAACGGTAAATATTTACATGCACACTGCATATGGTCTATTGCCTACTCACATGAACTGTTCGTGTTATATTACCTCAATTGTTGCTTGTTCTTCCTTTTCGAAAACTGCAAATATTTCTCATTGTTCCAATGTGCTGTTTTCTGGGTTGTGATTGAATGTCCATTATTATCCATAGACTTCCTTACAGCATTGTAAACTAGTCATTACTTCGCAATATGTGTGTTACGTAAACTAATTATTCTGATTGAATTAGTCACATTGCATCGAATTAGGTGACGGGTTGCCTGTACTTATGGGGAGAGTTGATTTGGCTCCGTAAAAGAAAATGACAGTTACTGAGACAATTTGGTACCGATGAACAAGTCTGTCTGTGTGAAAATGTATAGTTTCCATTTGCTCATAGTTGCAATCTCCGCGACCAGGAGTAATCCTTTAGTTTTGGTTGCGTGACACTCATATAACTTTCTCCATATTTAATTGGAGTCGGCGTAACAATTGCGAACGATCGGTGATGCTGGCTGTCCGTGATTGACCACGATGTCCCGTGACCGTTTTACGAACACAAATTGGAACGTGTTCATTGACCTGATTGAATGATTGCCGCTTCTCCCTGGGTACATCCCGGCACTCACTTGAAAACTCATTTACGGAGTAACTTTCGACATAAGACAGCAACGATTTTCTCAATGGTGGCGTTCACTTTCGGATGGTGTTGAACAGTATCGAAAATAATTCAACAAGTCTCCGACGATCCTGCGTGTGTGCTTATGGACCGGAATTTCAGCTCACGGCTCAGCATTGTTTTCGTTTGAACATTTTCTTGCGCATATGTTCGTTTGGCTGGTGTTTTCCGTCTCACTCATTCGTCTTGTTGATTTCCTTCATTGATGGCTCATTTGATTTCTCTGTTGTTGTTCGTGATTTATCTTCTGTGAGCTTTGACCATGTTCCATGGCTACATTGAGATATTCCACCGCATAGTGGAATGATCACGTCTCCGACTTGTTTATCCCTTACACTATAGCACTAGTTATTTTGCCCACCCTGTCTCAATGAGCGTTCAGAAGACCGGTGGCCTAGTTGATCAGAGTTTTGGTTGTCAACGCGAATATTTTCCTGCTGTTTCTCTGCCCAAGCAAGGATGAAACTAATTTTCATAGAGCAACAACCTTTCAAAAGTGTGCTTCATGAACTGTTGCTTACTCAAAGTTTCGAGCTCTTGTGGTTGTAGCCTAGGTGTTAGCAAATCCCTATTCCTGTTTCTTCTCTATCGTGCATGCATTAAATCAAGTTTTTTTCCTCAGGGGATATAAAAAGAATTCTTCCACTTAGTGTAAAGGGGTTGGATTGCATCAACGCATCGATACGAAGTCAACCAGGGACTCTTAGAGGGATACGGCCAATCGGGGTCGACAACGCGGGTAAACTGGCACGTCAGCGCTGTGGCCAGCCCAGATGGCCTGCTGTCGTAGCATCGGATTTTGTTATAACGAGCATCGGAGTAAAACAAGTTGTTTAGGTGTGTCACTGGTCCAGGTGATGCTGGTTGGAGACAAAAAGTGCATAACTCTTACGGGCGAATGGCTGCACATATACATATCTACATTCGCCTTCCGGTATGGATTATCTGAGTGTCCTTTAGGGAATACCAGTGCGTTTTCTACACTAAACACGATTGCAAAAACTGTGGGTTTCAGCTGGACCTGAGGCATTCACAGAAACAGTTTACCAAATACGGTAAGCGCTCTGGCAGCTAGGCTACGGAGTCACGCTGGGAGCCTATAAATTTCACACTTGGAGTCAATTACCCACCTGTCACATTGCTTCATATGGAATGCACTAAACTGTCGAAGGGATCGATTTCCTCGGCCGGATTTTCCTGGTAGTTCATACTGCAATCCACCAGCGCCAGTAGTGAGCATTTAAATTGCATTAGGTTGGCCGATTCGATAATTTGGAACAGACCTCGTTGCGAAGATTCTAGGTTTAGACTGGACTCAAACCAGCGAGAAAAAGAACGACCGTGCTAAAAAGACTAAGTATTGAAATTATCCAGATTCTGCTATCACACGAAAACGTCGTTGATAGGAGTATGTTTATAACTTGTGTCTCGATATCTTCAGTACCGAGAAGAAGAAAGTTGGCGCTTCACGATACGTCTGAGAGATCTTATCTTGAACTCTACTGTTGACACCCTGTTTGGCATTGGTTTAATTGCTCTCAACCAGTGCATATCTCTTTCTTTGATCGGAACCGAAGGCCGGTTTCAGTTTTTAAATGCAGCTGTACCGTTCACCAAGAAACATCAAAACAGTGTCACTATTATGAACTTGTTGCGAGAAGATGAAGCTTCATCTGCTATACTGATATCACGTTGGCCCAACTTCGGTAAAGCCTATTTCACTTACGTTTCTCTGCGTGATATTGTCGGTCCCTGTAGTTTAGAGTGTCTGGTCTCATACCTTCAGAGATGCCTATCGCAAGTTCTAAATCGAGCACACTTCCAAACTCTTGGGAAACATTTGGCCCTGAAATGTTATATGAGTCAGACAACCAACTAAACCAAGTTGAGCAATTAATTTTGCCAAACGCATTGAACGCTCTTACAAGATTGAAGCAGCGGACTGGATTGTTATTGTCTTAAAATAACTGATCGTTCGAGGTAGGAACTATTAATCGTTTGACCAGGTTTCAACTTATTGGCGTGAAAGTGGCATCTAATCAGAAGGTTAGTAACGCCAGTACAAGTGCATATATACAACACGTAAATGGCAATACACCAAACATATGTATGTAATACAAAAAGTTAGGACATCAAAATCGAGGTAGCGCAGCAGAAATGACTTCGACAGTTATGAATCACCAACTGTGACAGTGGGAGTTTGTGGGAGGTGACGGACGGGCCGGTTGATATGAGAGCAATTCTTGTCTTGCAATTCGTTTGCTGGATGAAGCAGTACAATTCCTGGGGTTGGAGATGCTGGCCGTAGGGCTGCGTATTGTTCGGCTCGCGTGGCGGCATCAAGGCAAGATGTGTTGTTCACCATGGTATGCAACAGTGAACAGTCACTTCTTCTGATGCTCCACGTAGAAGTTTGTGACAAAACTTGAGTGGTTACAGAGACAATCTTCGTGACCATGAGCCAAGCCAAACAATGAATGAGGTAATGTGTCAGCATCGACATTATCATTACTGACAGAATTGGAACTGCTGATCTTGTCGGACATTTCTCGCCAAGCGCTTCGTCGAGTGGTCCATATCAGGCGTTATGCCAGGTGGTCCCGGTCAACGTTATGTCTGTCAGATGTTGTACTGGGCGTTGGTTGAAGAAACGTGGCTGTTTTTACAGTTCACCCTAGATCAAGGGAGTCTCTGTGTCGGGACACGTCACATATTGGATACGATCTCAGAGAAATAATTGACCTGATTACACACATGACAGTCTCAACAGGATACTTGAGGAATGTATACGGACGAATTCATTGGAGGTGCGAGTATGAATTTATTATGGTGTTACAGCTGACCGAACAGTCCTTTCAATTTCGACTGAGGTAATTCGAACCCCTACAGACTGTATAGCCATCGCCATGTCCGGTGAAGGAGTTCATGTTATCATTGACTCGCTTACTCCAGAATCTTCATTCGTACACCCCTTCCTCCACCTTCCAGAGATACAAACGTCACCAAGTCTACTTTTCACCTCTTAATAGATCACCGAATACTTTGCTCTTTACCGGTCAACTTGCCGAGCTTGACGGTGTTTTGTTGCAGCCAACGAACTGATAAATGTAACACGTGAGGCCATATAGGTAATGTTCTTGGGATGCATGACCGATGAACGATCGGTAACATGTGTACCGTGGGTGGGTTACTGATCAAACAGTACACGTTCATCAACCTAAATCAAGTTTCGAGCGATAGCAACCAATCTCAGTTTACTTGTATGATCCGTGACTGATAAGTGCTACAAGTTGTCCTGTCTATTTTTTTGTGTTGATAGGATGTACAGATGTTGAGTATGTAATTTTTCATCCTCTTGTCAGAGTACGCTGGTTAGTGCTCTGATGTTGTCTAAATTATTTGAAAAAATCATTACACACACCTGTGCGTTCGGTAACAACCTTTGTTGTCCGCTTAGAAACACGAATACATAGTTTTAGCTCGTCTATTCCATTGGCTTTATTTACTGCAATCTTTTCTATCTCCCCTCTTCTATTTACAGGCTGCGGGTATTAGAGATTGTGTGACACGGTAGCAGCTTTCTGTTTTCCTCAAAACGCGCAGGCTGGGACATCAACTGATTGCCTGTCATCAGATGCTGCTTTTGTTGACTGAAACCAAATCGGATATTTTTGGTGCGACAGATCCACGTGAACGTTCAATTTGTGTGCGACTTTCTCCACAAATCTCGTTAATGAACAATCGTTTTATTATACACAGTTGAGCACTTTTGTATTTTCTGCGCAACTTCCAGCAGTGATCGGAAGTCCTGAGTTGTCTTATCCCCATTGTTCTCAAGTGTATTCACACAGCATCCTTTTGATAGAAAGGAGTCTCTCCAATTGTTCATTATTTTTATAGCCGGAGAGGTGAATTTTCGTCTCACTAAAACTTCGCCCTGTGTATGATTGTCATACGGTAAGCTTCTCTTCCATGAGCATCAGATGCACCTGGTTTTATTGGCACTTGTGGTTTCCCTGTACGTCCTGTCGGATGATCTTAGGTGCAAATGAACCAAGCTGAGAGTAACTTCTGCTTAATCTCTCCCGTGCCTTTCTTCCGAACTTCTACGATCGATTGTGAGGAAACCTAGCGACGATAGCTTTTCGGCAGTATAGAGAGGATGTGTCAAATGATTGCTTTTGAACGTAGCGACGATGACTACAGACATTTGGAAGTACAGATTTCCATTAATAACAAAGCCTCATTAACTGACAGAACATCTAAGGAATCCATGGGCCAGTCTCATAAAGAGTGTATGAGCACCAGGATTGTGTGGGTACTTGTGATGAATTTCCATTTGTTAGTGTTTCTCTTTGTGAAGTACCAGCGTACGGCTAACACACTGGACGCGGACCGCCAAGTCTGCTTTCTTAAGGGGAGTAATTTGCGTCGGCGGTGCTCTGGACACTGATAATGTGAATAACGCGTAAGGTTGTCTGGTTGCTGCCGAGGAGCGTGAAAGAGCTACACGTTTGGTCGTTCATAATTTGGAGGATTGGTACATTACGAGGTAGAAAAAAGTTTAATTCTGTCACCGAGCTTCAACGACTGGCCGTAACCGTTACTCTTCATTTTAACGTTAAGTATGTCAATCAATTTTGTTAGGGTTATCGATGAATACACCTGGTTATTTTGAAACATTGGAAACTAGACAAAATCTTAAGAAATCCATTTAATTGCTTCTGGAATATCTTAACTTTTTGCTCATAGCATGAAATAAATGCACAAGTTTGCCAGCCGGTACAGCGATCAGCATCTGAGCTCGCTCATAGTTGCACATCCATTCGCGTGTATTTGTCGCTTCAATCTCAGTTAATTAGTGGCCACCCAGCAGACCGAGTTTCAATAGGATTCTCAATTGTACCCCAACCGTAGTTACAGTTATCCACTCGATTACACCACTTCATCACATCAGATCGTCACCAGTGTGATCATGTGGAGCATACGAAACATAGAGTACAACTGTATGTGTTTGACAGTATGGATCATGACGTTTTAAAAATCGCCACTCTATCATCATTTATCCGTTTAGCTTCGAATCGAACCAGTAAGCCAGATGTGAATGTTTAACCACTATGCGTTGAAAATGATCGGAAGTCTGATTACTCCATTTTCTATCCACATAGTTTTCTTGCTTTACTCTACACAATACCTACAAGTGTAGTTCGTTGTTCATAATTTCGTTTGTTTCACCGTAGTCTTCTTAACTTCGAACTTTTATTTGTTAGCTGATCTGTTGATTAAAATCCCGTTCATATGATTCCACTCTCATCACTCTGATTTTCCCTCTTAGTGTCTCCTACGTCCACCTGCACATATGCACAGTTTTCTCCGTTTCATTCATTAAATAAACAATGCATCCTTTTAAACAAATTAGACGCAAAACTATATAGGCAAATAGTGTAACCAAAAAATACTTTATACAAAAAGTCAGCTGTCACAGCTACGGACAGTCGCATAAGTCATACTCGATTGTGATCAGTGGGTCCAAAGATATGCCTAAGATTCATTGCTTCCAAATGCCCAAACAATGAACGAGCTCACACAAACTGCAACCATAAGATGGGGACTAAGCTGAACAGAATGAGGGCCGAACAGGTATTTGCGAATTGCGCACTGCTGTAAAGACCAGCCTCGTATCGATTTGCAATCCCCTCCAGGTTTTCGACTAGTTGCAAAAATCGCCGACCGAGCCAGCGCTTGTATGTCTGATTTTCCCAGGGAATTAAGCTCAAGCTTTCTGTGTCGTCGGAGAAAATGAGATCTTTGTGACCGAAGCCAGAATCGAACATCTGAAATATCGGATTTCTGCAAAGAAAAAAGGAAATGTACCTAGAGGACGATTTCAAACCAGGTTATGTGGAGGGCACATAACGGAGAACACATGAAAATGATTTTTTGCAGTATGACGCAACATAATCTTACATAACTACTTGATAACTGGTTGAAAAAGTTCTATTTAATCTTTTAAAAAAATTGAAAAGACAAGCTAGTAGTGGTATATTGCACGATCTTTGTGCGAACTGATTTCGCTGCGTCTTATCAAGTACATACTGCAAAAAATGAAAATTACAAAATATGCATAAAATTGTGACTTACGGAGAGTGTTCGGTTCAGGTATGAGGAAAAGAAGAAGAAATTCACTAACACTACCAAGGTAGTGCTAATTTAATGAACAGTTCATTTTGCACACACAATGGCGTTTTCAGCCGTTTAATAGCAATTGCCTCGGCAAAGTGAAGCAAGCGTTTATTCCGGTGCGCAAAAATAACTGAGAATGCCGATGGATTGCCAGCCTTGTGATTTGTCTCGAGCACATGACGCGCAATGGACGAAGCCGGTGCCTTGTGTTAGTGACCTTTGGCCTCGTTCGTACAGATTCCAACGGGTTGGCTGTCGCGGTTGCACACCCACTTGGGCAAATGCTCTGCCATCCTGACTTGCAGCTGCCTCTCCGTCACTCTAATGAAGGTCGAACTGCACGCACACTAATATTGGTACACGCAGTGCGACATGAGGGAGAGGGGTAGGCGGTCCTTGATGGTGGGCGTTTGCATTTTGGTGGTGTCAATACCGAGAACTACTTTGGCCGCGTAAAAAACTCGTTTAACAGCAGAAACTAACCGACTTTTCAATATTGAACAGACATCGTCGCCCTTGAAAAGAAGTCGAATGAATGTAGCTTTCAGTTCAGCTAAATGGAGGGGTTGGCTGTTGATCTGTGGTTTACTGAATCGTCTTATAAACCACTGTGGATAGCCGTTTGCTTTTAAGGTGTCTTCAAGACGATGGTACTTTTCGTCGATTGTATCAACTGTACAAACTTTTCTAGCTGGATCAAATAAGGTCCTTACTAAACCCCGTTTGTGCTGAACTGGGACAAAGCTATCCTATCGCAAGTACTGCTCAGACCATGTAGACTTTCGGTAGATCAACCGTCTTACATTGCCATCAGCTCTGCGTTGGATCAGTACATCCAAAAACGGCAGACAGTTATTCTTTTCTAACTCCATCGTAAATCGTAGGTTTGCGTGACTACAATTCACTTCTCTCATTAGCGTATCAGTCTGTTGTTTACTGTCGGCGATCACGATAATGTCGTCCACATATCTTCTATAAACGGCGTTCGCTGCAATATGCTGATCCATTTTGCACTCTATATAGGCAACGAAAATGTCTGCAAGAATTGGACCTAAAAGACTTCTCATAGCCATTCCATCGATCTGTGTGATGGCAGAGCATTTGCCCAAGTGGGTGTGCAACCGCGACAGCCAACCCGTTGGAATCTGTACGAACGAGGCCAAAGGTCACTAACACAAGGCACCGGCTTCGTCCATTGCGCGTCATGTGCTCGAGACAAATCACAAGGCTGGCAATCCATCGGCATTCTCAGTTATTTTTGCGCACCGGAATAAACGCTTGCTTCACTTTGCCGAGGCAATTGCTATTAAACGGCTGAAAACGCCATTGTGTGTGCAAAATGAACTGTTCATTAAATTAGCACTACCTTGGTAGTGTTAGTGAATTTCTTCTTCTTTTCCTCATACCTGAACCGAACACTCTCCGTAAGTCACAATTTTATGCATATTTTGTAATTTTCATTTTTGCAGTATGTACTTGATAAGATGCAGCGAAATCAGTTCGCACAAAGATCGTGCAATATACCACTACTAGCTTGTCTTTTCAAGTTCATTTCGGGGAAAGCCTGCTTCATTTATTTAAAAAAGGTTTCGCGAGAAATGTTCCCCGTTGATCTCCAACTTTCTCGTTCAATCTGCCAAATTTCTACGGCCAAGTCTGACCAGGTCCGATTGTATCCGCGTTATCGACTAGGCCATTTCCATTCACCTGATAGCTCTTTCGACATACGCACAAATGAACTTCGTTACGATTTTGTAGTTTTCTTTGCCAATCCGAACGCGCATGATTCTACCACCTCTGGTGTGCAGCTTTGGGTAGACGATCACATTTTCCTGTTACATTGAAAGAATGTCATTGATTCGCCTATTTTTTATGGCATCTTGTTTAGAGTTGTGATTGATTTATTTTTCAAACACCGATTCCGCTACTGACTTTCCTGTCCCTCGAAATAACTTTCCAAGTGACCAAACCGGTTAACATTCCCCGAGCTTTCATCATTTAGTTGTCACAGTAATCAAACACTACCTTTCACTTCAAAGCTTTAAAACCTATCTCAAACGATCGAGCAGGACGGAAAGTACTATCTGGCATGATTCAGGTCTCATGAAACTTGTCATTCGGTAGTAAGTTGTCATCATAATCCCCGTCGCCCAGTTTCCCATTGGGAACGACATCATTGCCTGGATCGCATAATTGTCACAGACATTGCTCTAGTAGTTCACCTACGAGAAAAATTGATAAACAATGGGAAGAAAGAGTAACCGTGATAGAGATTACGTTTAGTGTGAATATTCATTTGCAGTACCCTGTAGACCCTGACCTGAGGTGACGTATTAAAACAGAACACCGATAATATCGTTAAGAAGTTGTTGGGCATTTTCCAGCATCTAGGAAATCCCAAAAGTGCAGGTCGATCAATCAAGTTAGGCTCACTTGTGTATTCTAGAACTACGGTGCTTGTCGGCCAGTGGTGCTTAAGACGTTGTCATAGAACCTGACGGTGATCCAGAATCTCATCCACACGCCGACATCTTGAGCGAAAATTCGTCTGGTTTTCTAAAACCTCTGCTTCCCGTGCTCTTATTTTCAAGGTTATGGTATTAGTCTAAAATTTGAGGCATCTCAAGTGTTTGGAAGGTGTTTTTTGTAAACGTCAGAATCGCATATTTAAGACTACGTTCCTTGATGCTTTAGTTTACGTCTTTTTAACATAGCCGATGTGGTTGGAAGGTGTTTTGAAGTCTTTGATCATTGATGTTAGCGTTCACTTGTATGTATCGAAAAGCCTCAAAGGATAATCAGTCTGGACGGTCAGTGTCAGGTTTTTGATGATGAGAGTTGAACAAATTCACTCACACAGACCCCCAAGATCTATAAGACCAAATATTTCAAACGCGTAATGTGAATGCCAACCAGTCGCTCACCATGTCGAACATTCTTTATCCAGCCAACAGCTCATTGGTATGGGGTGGACAGTCGACGATCTTCTGAAGCAGACTAAACATGACGACGACATCACTCTAGCCGGCTTTTCTAATGTTCAGCTTGGTCGTGTTTTTCCGGAAGAGAAGTGGCTGAGTCGTAGGGCTGGTGTCTGCACACAACGCACTGACAACGGTAAAAGACTGCTGTAGCTATGCACATCTCACAGTTTCCACAGTTCCAGTATCACATTTTAGCCCAGGAAGAGGCATTGTGTCACATAGTGACCACCCAGTTGTTCTCAGTCACGGACACAAATCGAGCATATCACAGTGAGTCACAGGTGGCGCCATCCTGTTAAAGAGTGTCGTGTATTTTGGAGCAATCACTTGAATCTAAATCGTATCGTCATGCGTGCACGTTTTGTTGTCATTTGTTCAGATATTATACGCTCTGGAAAACTGCGAAACAGTTGATTGACATGCGAACGAAGCGAGTGTAAGGAACGCTTATCCGGTAAACAAATTGTCCAGTTCCACTGAGTTACAGGAATCTAACGAATACTGGGAACAAATCACAACAGCTGAAGAATTTTGCTGTGAACAGGTTTATTAGAAAAGAGCTGTCTAGGTACATCAGAATTGGTTTCCTGTCGCATCGATAAACCTTATGAACAAGGGTCGCTCGATTCCGTCTGGTTCTGAGAACCTAAACGCAAGCTGACTAAATGCATACAAACATACCGTGAGTATCACTCGATCGGGCTGTCGAAAGGACATGGGCGAGCATTGTTATCTGTGATCAACAGAATGTCATTTTCCCACATTCGTGGTTCCATTAGCCATGGAGTTGGTGTAAAATAGAGCATATGTGAAAAGGTGGTTCACCTATCACCAACCAACCTCGTCGACTTGATAGATGAGGTGTACATTTTGAGGATCATATATACGGCGGGATCCAAATGGTCAGTTACTGGATTTCAGGTTAACTTCCGTCAGAGGGAGAATGATTCTGAGCTTGAGTTCTTGACGCGTAACATGTCTCCTTGATCAGGTCTTCTGTCTTCCTCTCTTTTCAAGGACGATGGTGGAGAGGTTGATATCAGAACTGACAAAACCCCTCTAGATCGTTTTGGGAACTGAGGAGGTACTTAGTGATTGATGATTGTCAACGGCAAGTCCCATTATCGAAAAAATGGCCTCAAAGTCTGAGTGCAAACCACAGCGATATCGGTCTATCGTCCACTGTGTCAAAGTTGTTCACCTGCTTTATATTTCGTTGATTTATTAGGCCCAGATAAAGTCACACATGTGATGATGAAACAGGATTTTGGTCCAGTCGAGGATGTGTTGGTCACATTTTTACGTTGTGACAGATCCTGAACCATCGGCACTCATACAATCAGCAGACGATCATGGTCTTCCACCGCGTTGTGTTTTGTTCTATGGCTCAGAAACGTGGCTTGATCGTGAGGAGGATGTCAACAGGCTCCCTGCGTTCGACCGTCCGTGTCTCCGCCAGCTAGCTCACACTAAGTGGACTGATTGCGTGAGCAATACGGCCGTTCGCCTGGCGTATTCAGGAACACTCGGGATGCGGGATCAATTGGCCAACGATTCACGTTCCACAGCCTATGATGTCTGTGTCACGTACTCCGCATATCGTTTATCGCCTGACGTTTATCATACTGGGCATGATATGCTAAGACCATAAGCATTCGGGTAAAACTGGGCGGTGGTCTGGGAAGAACGTTGTCACGAAATTTGAAGACCATGGCTTCTCTGTTGAGCAAAGTGGGTGAGTGTTGCCTGCCTGGCTGGGGTCCTAGTGATCATTCTAGCAGCTAGTTAGAAACCCTCTCCGAGATGGCCGTTTGCCGCAGCCAATAGCATGCCTGCAACCATACCATTTCTAGTTCTTCCTCTTGGTTTATTATTATTATTGCTATTATTATTTTTGCTATTATTATTATTAGTACTTTAACATTTTTGGCAACATTTTTTTCAGGATATTCAACGTTACTGTTGATGTTATTGGCTACTTGCGCCACACTACCTTCTCCTCAGGCACATGGCTATTATGATGATGATGACTGGCGTAACTCTGTCGATGACGGTTTGACTCAGATAGCTTGGACTGACGATTAACTTGAGCGCTTTACTCCATACATCATAAGACAAAATAGTAATCCCATCTTTTGTCAGTCTTCTTGATTAGCAAGACAACAGCAGTTGTTTTTCGCAACAGGCGAGTAGATATCATTAGAAAGTAGTATACTGAATTTCGCATGAATGGCCTTTACAGAAAAATACTTGTGAACTAACAGGAGAAAATTAGCCGCGACACGGCTAAACGACCACTGTACGTGCTCGATTTTTGTGGGGAAACGCGGTTAGGTCTGTCCATCTCACTTTGTTTCACTACTCAGACACATCGACTAAGCAAACATCCGACGACAGTCAGATACGTTGAAACTCATACTTCACCATATCCACTCTAGAGCAACCAGGAGTTATGCCGTCGGACTGTACAAGTTTGTGTAACTGGCAATAGATCGCACAGGTTTTTGATTAGGGCGAGATCATGGCTTACAGCAGACAGTTTCAGACCTTAGATCCCAGAAGGAGTTACCCTATCCTCGTGGTATGCGATCAAAAATATCCAGTGTTACTCTGGTGGAAATTTGCAGAACCTTGTCAGTTTAGGGAAGGAGGCTTCGGCAGGAAATGTTTCGGCATCTCAACACAACAGCTTGTTTGATACGTATGGCTGGAACTCAAAAGACTTGGAATCCACCCATGTGGTTATGGAGTGTTGACTCAAGCACGGTTTCTTTCGAAAACCATGTCAATATTGCCTTTGCGCACGTGACTCGCCCAAAATATTTCTTCCTTGGTATTGACATAAATGGAAGGCTACAGATCGTTTCAAGATACTTACCTTCCAATCCCCAATAAACGCTGATTTGTCCACTATTCACTTAAGAAAATGGCTTAACTGGTTTTTATATTTCAATTATGAAGGTTTTTTGAATATTTGTGGAGGTTAAATTTAGGTGACAATTCATTGTTCGTCTCAATTTGATAATATGGCTGTCACTCCATTCTCTCCATATTGTAATACAGTTCGCTGTTGTGAGATTCACGCCATTTGGGTTTTCGACTGCATAAGTTGTGTGCATGATTTATTGGGCCTCTAGCTCATGCTTGTCGGTTTTTGTTTCCATTCCAGATTCCCGTTTGACCCTCGTCCTTCAGAGAAACGCTGTTCCCCAGTGCTTCCATTCCGCTGCACGTTACAATATGTATACTACCATTTGGTCCTCTCAGATAGTGTATTCAAGCATCTAGAATTCTCCTGAGGTATTTTCTTAAACCAAGCTACGTCTGGTGACACACTCAACTCATCTACTTTCCCAAATCTCTACGTTCATCATCGAGCAACATGACACAGATTTAGGAATGTACAGTAAAATGCTGGTCATCTGAAGCTTGGGTACCTAATAGTAAATTCGCACTACCACCAGTTGTTATCGTGATTGGATAATGACACATATTTGGCTCCCAAAACAACTCCCTTTCGTTTGATTAGGTAACCTTCGATCGTTGTTTCAGCTTAACTGTACCACATCGACCTGAGGAAACCGTACGGGTTTTGTCCTGATCATTTCTCCTCGTATCTACTACTGCTGGATTATAGTCTCGATTTAGGAGATGCCTTCATGGCTTTGTGATTTTCACTCTCCCTAACTGTTCGTGCACAAAATCTGGCATTTAAGACGTGTCCGGAAATGTAGAGTGACTATATAATTTTGCCACAGGATGTGTTTGCTACTGATGAACCCTGATTGTGGCGCCACCTGTCTATACCAGTTAGATTGTGCTTTAAGTGGGACGGTGCTCTTAAGCGAGTTGGCACAATATTGGAGAGTCAAGCATGGTCAAACGTACATCTCTTTCGGGTCGCATCTTCAAACTGCACAAATTACACAAACGTACGTTAGATTGTAATCTATTATACGTAAGACATAGTTTGCCCAAAATATGTAGCTACCGTAGCTTAATATATATAAACAAAAGAAAGGTCGAGTCATATGTTACGAGACGTATTCTGTCAAATGTAAATTTCTACACTTTCACCGTTCACGTATTTCCCACGCTTATTATGTTTATCTTTGGACCATTGCAACAACCTGTTTTTAACGTCATAAAGCCTTTCGCCCATACATCTGGAGTCTACCGCTGCACTCGCTTTGTAACATTGGATCAGCGACAAAAATATTTGCAAGTCGAGCATGTTTAAACAATATTTGTCTGAGAACAGCCATTGGTTCGCCACATTAGCAATATCTTTGAACAACGTTACTTTAGCACCGTATGTCTATTCCCTACATCCTGTGTGACGTGGTAATATTGATAGATGGCTGGGTAAGTGTCCCTGAGCTGACCAACTGGAGTTGTTCAGTCAGCGGTGCGCGTACTACTGTGATGAGGACGAGCGATCGCCCCATACTACCCACACCACCACTAATCAGTAGCGGGGCGACAAAATAGCTGCAGGAAAAACATGGGAAGAAAAATCTCACCAACACGACAGTGCAGTATGCCATGGAATAGTTCTGGTTGTGCAAAGAAGATGAGCATTAGCGTCTGTGGCAGCCGGCACCTTCTGGACGATTGCCATATGCAAATGAGTGCTTTTGGTTCTTGTTCTGTTTGAACAACTCACGCGTATTAGTTTCCTAAATAAAAACCAACCAGTTGGCCACGGACCACAGTGATGACACGTCAAGAGCTACGACTTCTCAAGGGAGTCACTGATCAACAGTGCCTGTGGAACACTCATTCAGTTTAATCACAGTTGAACGCGTTTGCTTTTACGTACTGCTGTAACAATCAACCAACCGGTCCATCCATAATGTGTGAGAAAACCGTTATCAATCCATGTTTCGGAAGGGGACCCGATCTGCATGGCGACGCTGTTACAATGGTTGGTTTGCGTGTATTTACCTTACCTGAATGCTGTGGGAGTAGCACTTAAGATAATGTGATACCATTATAGAACTCAAGCTGTTGGTGAGATTTAGCCGAATAGTTTTAGTGGTCGACAGCATCCAACGTTCGGTGAATTGTGCTCACTCGCATAAACGAATGGATATCACGTGCAAGGTTGGGCAAGAAATAGTTACCGGATGTATGGATGGTATTCCGTAAATGTCAACTTAGTATCGAGACTGGGTGCTGTAAATTATCTGGTTCAACTTTCCCAACCACATCCAGTCACCCGATTGCATACAGTTAGCTTACTTGTCTGCCGAGTAATAGTCTTGACCGTATTGCAACATTCGCCACATGTTGGTACGTTCGTTTTCCGATTTGTAGCTGGCCGTCACGACGACGTTGCTCGGAATGCGAGCCAAGTTACAGGTGGACCATTTATCCACATCCTCCCGTCGACCGTCAGAACACAACAATTCATAGTCGTCCTCGCGAAGATTGCGTGCCCAGTAGTCCGGATTACTGTGAAAAAACAGGAGCACAATACGCGAACCAGCACGTTGACGCTTGGTTGATTATTACTTGCGCCAAATGCACTGCACTATGATAGTTTTTCATACGAATATACCTTACAGGCTGTCCACATTAAAATAAATCTTACCCAGAACATACTACTCTTGAATGCTTTAGACGATGGCAAACGAATTTACACCGTACAAAAGAAATGGACTGGACAAATAGCATTGACTAGACGGTACAAATCTGACATAAGAAGATGCGAATCCGGCTCTCAACCCATAATACCCTTTACCATGGTACATTTGCATCTTGCTACCGATCGTGTGAGTGACTTTTGCTGAATACCAATGATTTTTCAGTTTATCAACTTTCACATAAGCTCAAGGTGTGGCATAAAATATCAGAGTAATAACTATGAATACGACCGAAATAGCTAATGTTCCTGTAAAACAAGTTGGCCCACATCTGCTGAATAATACTAAATCGACTGTTCTTCGTGTCTTGTTGATGCACGATGAGCTTCAGCTACGCATTTTATGCCATGCTTTCGAAAGATCCCCCTTCAGAAATGAAAACGCCTGTAACTTCGTGCTCCTTGGAATCGTTTGGTTGAAGTGGTCCTGTGACTGTTAAATAATATTTGGGGTAGATGATCGTTTACATCAACGTAAGTGGTCGGCGTTTCAAAACAACTGGAACTTCTGTGCCGGACTGTTTGGGTGAATAAAACTACTATCAGTTTGAAATATGAGGTCCTTTTCGAGGAAAGTAAAAACTATTGTAGCAAGTCCGTATAACTCACTGCTTTTATTTGACCACGTAGCAACCCACTCGCAGGCCAAATTAAAATCATCTCGTGTAGTGAGAGCGTTTACACCATAATCGGCTCGCTCATCACTAAGTGCCCAAGTGCGCATCCTTCTATCTTGTTTCCCATGAGTAAATCACAATCAATCACTAGTCCCCACGTATGTCAATCGATCGTCAGAATTTAATCTTTTGCGGACGATGGGATTGTGCTCAATCGAATGGAATAATGAAGGCATGAGTGTGAAAGTTACAAAACGGAACGCCACCGAAAAGTAACAGCAACGACAAACTGTATCAGACCGTGTACATGTAAACTTTCAATGAGATACTAACGAGAACTGACAACATTTCGTGCCCGATTGGGGTCAGGTAACCGTTGTTAATTCATCTGCACATTTTTCTGCTCCAGAGTACTGACAGGAGTCCGGAATTCGCAATTTCCAACACGCCTGATGCATCGCCGGATCCCAGTCACGCTCAAACACGGGCAGTCGAATCTGACGTTAAAACTAACTGAACCAGGTATGCCCACAGTCTATCCAACAGCACTAGTCATGTTCTGAATCGCTTTTCTGGCAAGACGTACTACCATCGTGTTACCTAGATAAACCGACTGAGGAAGGCACTTACCAACACCAACCCATCGATAGATTCCAAGACCGTGCGGTTTTTAGATGGTGATCGGGAATTTGGATAAACTGGCTGGCATTTCCATCTATACCACAGCCTACCGTTCGATTAGCTCACCGTCCACGATGCAACACCTGTACATCAGATCAAACAACGGTCATTTGGGCAGTTTGAATTCATGAATATGATAAATCATTTAACATTGGAGCCTTGGTTGTCAGTGCTTGGTTCACCCACTAAGACTGATGCCCAAGCATCGAAAGTACGAAAGTACTGTTATGCTGAAACGAAAAAATGATAACTACCGTTCGTCCTACAGTTGCGGACCCGGAAACATCTGGCGGCCAAATCAGCCCGCAGGATTTTCAGCTAAAAGGCCTGGCCCAACAACAAGCCCCATTACCGAGTCCGGTTGGCGAACATCCGAAAGTCACCGCCTAAAAGCGCATTCAGGCCCAATCGCTCGACTCCATCGACTCAGTGTTGTGGCCACCACGATCGATAGCATCTGGGCTTTGACAAACGTTTCGGTGGTTGAAAGATAGTGCAAATGGACAGAGTAAAAATACAGTATTTCCCTGACGAAATGTGCTATCACAATAACCCTACCAATCCGATGGATTGCTATGAGGCGCATCTCTTGACGAAGCAGCCACAATGCATCACGCCATATGGATCGATCGACCCAGTTTGGATGGTATGAGGGTGGGTTACGGGATGGTTCCACCCAGCTTGTTACTATGCCACACGCGCGATCGCGTTTTTGGCTCACAACACCAGCCAACGACACCCCCGGTTTCCGCACATACGGCGTGTGCACTCCTGCCCGGTTTACGTGTGGTCGACGCCTTCTATCGGGGGGATTTCCGCCTTCCATGTCTAGCCTGTTGGACCGATCCGGTCGAGTGATGACTAATGCGGTCGTCCCTGTTATCCGCAATCCGATCGTTGAGGGTTTTGGGCGGGCCTTAGCCATCGCGTTGAGGCTTACCGCCGAGTGTTGGAATACACGCACTTCTCGCCCACCACAATAGTATAATCACACCAGATGTTACAAAACATAATCAAATGTCTAATGAGCTACTGTTGCGATAAAAAGGACAGATTGAGAACAACCTTAATTTACGGGCAGTTTTCCAATGGCTCTGTGTCTTGAACGTGTGTTTCGTTAACCGATGGGGATGCAACAGAGTCAATTAAGGCGTTCAAAAGTGGGAGTGCTTAGTCGCCGAATGAGTGTTGACTGCAAATCAGACGGCTCGCTTGATGCTTCAGCTCTTGCAAGTCACCACTGCGTTGATGATGTGTCCAGCATAAATATATTCTATAATGGGCAGTTCAGTTTGTGGAGAATCCAGTATGAACGCAGATTTGATAAACTCCGACGAGTGGATTAGACGTGACAGATTGGCTGAGCTCTAACAGCCCGTTCAAATATGTTAACAAAATAAAGGGATCACTCGCGACGTAGATTACTCTTGTCTGGCAGGGACAACAGGCTTGGACGTGTAACTCGATATGTGAGCACATCAATAAGCTGACCATTCAGGGGAAAATGTGAAAATATAACTTCTCGACCACTTTTTCAGGTGGTTTGTGTATGCAGTTAACTTTCCTATCGCTCGAAACTGACTCCTGCGAAAGGCTGAGAACGCTTGAAACAATTGTTTCGAGGCTCATTTTTTGGCAGTAACCAAATTTCTATTGCTAAAATAATATTCCCTATGAAGGCTCACTCTTGGACAAACACACGATTGTTGTGTTCCGGAAACTCTGGATGTTTGAGGCTGTCCAGGGTTTTTCTAATAGCGTCCCTATTTTGGAAATGAACTCACACGACTTGCATACCAAACATGGGTGGATTAAATTGAACGTCACGCACATTTGATCAGTTTTATCCTACAAGTAGATTATCCAATCAGCTACTTTTGAAAGGAAGCACTGGAGTGGAAGTTAGCTCTTTTTAGAGCTCATCAGTAGTGCCTGCCTTGAAACAAAATCTTATCAGTAATCGATTAAATCAAATAGTGATCACTAAAGGACCGTTTATCCCACCGCTTTATACACACGAATTTTATTCGCATTTCGCGCAGTGTACAATCTGCCACTGAATAACGTAACGTCCATTACTGATGAGTAGTCGGGGATTTAGTTAATTTCAAATTGAACATCACTCACAATTGATCGCAGCTGTCGCATCCCCATAGACTTTCCAGTCGGCCCCTTTCGAAAAGAAGCACTAGACTCGAGTTTCGCTCTCATTAGAGCTCGTCAGTAGTACATATCACCGCCACTGCCGGGACTTGAACCACGGACATGCTGTTCATGAGGCAATCGTGTTTACTACTGCGCCATTGACCTCACGTTAGGCACGACCGGATTATCATATGTGAACGCTCAACCACTTTCGCTCATGAGTAATGATCAGGTTGCCCGATCGTCTCGAAATGGAGACACAGTTACTGTCTGTTAACTCCAATCGATAACCCCGCGATTAGGACTTCCTAGACAGGTCGAAATCTCCGATCTCATTAAACCTGCTAGACGATATTTTAGATTACTGATGAGTAGTCGGGGATTTGGTTAATTTCAAATTGAACGTCACTCACAATTGATCGTTGACTTTGTCGCCGTTGTTAATAAAATCTGCATATTCTCATTGGGTTTTGAAAACAGAGCTCATCCCCATGCGTTCATGTTTTTGTGTCTGCACTGCCCTCGTCGCAGCAAAGAACCTACTGCGATATATAACAGTTTCGTTCACCCTCATCAGATGTCAATGTATATCATGAAGATTACACAGATCAGGTAAGTCTGGGAAGCAGTGAATAGAAACACATACAATCACGCCAGGCTTTAAGTAACCAGAGCTACGGTAACATGAGAGATTACCTCGGCAGCTTTTTTGCACATAATGCTAACAGACAAGTTCGGCAAAGCAATGCTTCACCAAAATCTAGCCAATTCGAGTTCAGATTGAGCAGTAGTTTTGAGTTAACTGATTAGATCAACTTGGTGACCTGCTGTCATGAGATATTCAGCAATACATGATATCGGATTTTGAGCAGCTGTCTAACCAGGTTGTGGCTGGCATGCCATTAGCTGTTTCAATCATTGTGACATGTGTTGAGCTGTTATCTGGGATAGATTCCGATTGATTCTGTGTAGGTGAACGTTACTGCAGCCGTGACTGAACGGTCACTCAGAGTAGGATCTTCCATGAGACCGTTTGCCGGACGATCTTGGTACTCTACTTTCTGCCTACAGTTCATGAGGTCTATTACCAAATAGACCTGGTTCTATGGAGCAGAGTTTGACTGAACCACGTTTGTGAGCGGACGTCTCCGGGTTGTTTTACGGTGATATGGAAACTAACTTTCTGTCTTCACTTCTAGTAGGGGATGCATCTAAAAAGTCAAACTGTCGTTCCATTCAATCTCGTGAGATAAAGGTAGGTTAGAGTGAATGTTATCAAGGTGATTGAAAGAGAGTTCAGAATGATTAACAGCACCAAAAATTGGAATATCGTCAATCTGTTGTTTTTGCACGGCAAAGTCTTGGCAGCATCAGCTGGGAATTGATGTTCGATCATTTATAAAGTGTTATTCACAAGTGTTAGTCTTAAATGACAGCTCATAGCCATACCGTTTTTGTGTCTGTACGTAAGTCTATATACAATAGAATGTGACTAATGAAGTATTCCAATGGAAAACCTATACCGCAATTCTGGTCAGAGATAAAAACATGTAAACATGCCATTACAAGGCCAAAAACATTCATTATGAAAATAGGATCGGAGAAGCCCTCATAGGCTAACAGGTATTTTGGGCGTCTTCCGAAAACCGATCTATCCTCACTGCCCACAGTGTGACAGGTGTAGGTGAGTTAACGAGTCACAGTGTCTAAATGAATTTGACTCAGGATGCCATTTAATTCGCAACGTTTTGAAAATTAGTTAGTTTTCCTCAGGTGTAATTGCCGGACTCAAACCAAGGTCATCAGCACATTTAAAAGAAGTTCGCATTGACGCAGATAACTAGTGAACACATAAGGAAAAACCACAGGAATTGTACATCTTCGTCAGGAATATTGTTACTCAAGACCACAAAATTATACATTGACCGTAAACATGTTGTCGGACTTCGCTGTACTAGGTCTCTGACTTGTCTACTGCGGTAGATACAAGCCGAAAGCAGACGACAGGGCTCTGGCAAAATCTGATTGACGGAACTTTACACACCGCACGACTGGCAGCATCCGTTTCCGGATCAGCTCGTCATACTGACCAAAGCTAAATGAGGCATGCACATAACCATCCTCACAAGTGGCCTGCGTTGGACCACTTGCAATTGAAAGCACACACTACGCATCCAGTGTAAACCCCAAGAAATAAGACCAGGAGGCGTGTGATTGGAGACCTTTGTGATCCAGCAGTCTAATGCTGGCTGAGCAGTCGGTAGATAAGCATGAAAGTAAAACCTTTATCTCTCAAAACCAGAAGGTAGAGAGACTCTGGGGTAAGAACCACGTTAACAACAAAGATATCGCGAATGGACGATAAGAATTATTTCCCTATAGGTGTATAGATTGGTGCATTCTGGATAAGAGTAGGGAAAAAACAATGGTTCAATGCTGACCGAGGACCGAACAAAATCTTCAGCATATAATACACGAACAAGGCTGATGAAATAGGTAGAAGGCCACGGTGCCTCATGTTACTGAAAAAGAGAGATGGCGATTTACTAAACAACGGGGGACATTGATCGAAACAAAAGAAAAATTATGCAATGGATTTGACTTATTGGAGCGTAATGTAATACACCCATACACATATATTGGAACGTATGTTGTGAGAACTATACACTTACCGGCCAGCCGTATTTGTGTGCACAGTGGTGTGTCGGGCGAACGCAATATCCCCACTCTCGGTCAAGCAGCGAAACGCGCCAGAATCACCGTAGTACAACTCCCGGTGATCTCTACGGCACAAATCCCGATTACCACCAGTGCAGCGCTCGCACAGACTGAGCGGATTGAGTTCTTTCTTATCGAACGGCTGATTAAGAATGCCAGGGATACAGGCCCGGCTGATAAGTTCAGCTTTATACATGCAAACAGAGGGAGAAATATCAGGTTGGTGTTATAGCACGATCAACTCGCAGTGTGACAGTGACCTCAAAAACTTATTGGTCCGTTGGGCAAATGATCATATTTATCGTTTGTATTTTCACTGTTACGGACAAATATCCCTATCTCTTCATGGAATTTATCAGAAGGATGCATCCAATTCAGCATCAAATAAATTTATAAAAGCTGGCTAAATGCTTTGTTTTGACGCAATCATATGCGCAGAATCGGACTGAGGGATGTACATTGGTTAGTTCCGTTAAAAACTAAGACAAACCTAGTCTAATTATCGACCAGTTTGGAAGCAGAGATCTACTGATCCAATATAACCGGACCCTCAACTGTGAGTCAGCCGATCGACAAGAGTAAACGAACAAAGTGAAGGAAAGTTCAACCGACAACTGCAGACTTTAGAACTCGTCCGTGGTCATCGAAGCTTGTTCCTACTCAGTTATTGTCAACTTAGAAGACGTCAGCTTTGCATCTATCTTCTAATTGAAGCAACTGAACTCGCACTGGTGCACAGTTCGCAGACCACTTTGTATTTCATTGGACAATTTGGAGAGGTAGATAGGAATTTCATTTCAATTAGAATGTTTTTGTTTAGAGGTTAGCGCACCATCTAAATACTATACATAAACTTGTGCAAGTTTGGGAAGCGTGGTTAGAAACTGTGTGTTGTGCGGTTTATGCTGACATTAAATCTTCTCGCGATATTAGTAAAACAGGTATTGCTCGAGGCCTTCCTACTAAAACTAATGGTGAGAGCTTTCCAGTGCAGAGCAGATTTCAGACAGTCTTCGAGCGGGTCTCAAACGTGCTTAGATTGTGGTTTTTACAGCACTGTTTGCATTCCAGAACCCTCATTGAAACTACGGATATGATCATTCACTAAATTACTTGTAGCTGACGTACAACAATTGTGGGTACAGTCTCATATAATGTGACGTGTAAGTGCCGGCTGCGGGCCAGCATTAGCGAACATAAGCCAAGGTCGGTAAGGTACTAGATTACACGAGTGATTGATGCAGAACTAGCCGCCGTCATCAACATACCGGTCTACAGCCAGTTCTCTGTCCTGGAATAACACTGGCAGCCACGTTTAGTATCATCGACACAGCGTCTAATCCACATCTCCTAATTCTCGGAACGACTGATATCAGAAAACACGAGTCGAAGGAAACGTTTGTCACTGGATCATTGTCTCGGTGAGTGTTGTGAACCAACAATCTGGATAGCGCCACGATCGTTTGTTCCGAAAATCAACACATACGGCATACTCTTCTACATCACGCCGAACAAACACAGCCGTTTGCATATAACAGTGATCTAAAAAAAGACGTAATGTGGTTACAATTGCCAGTAGACAGTTCATGTATAGAGAAAAACATTGTTTCATGCCGAAATGCACTCCAGTGTTTCTTCTTGTGTTTTCTGCTCGGTTACTTCAATATCCAAATACATGTTCGTGTCTCACTATTGAGTAGTAGTGTGAATATTATCATGCGATCGCGTGTCTTTGCTACAACAATAGAGCTGAGCACCGCCAATCGTTATTTGTTTTAGGGTCTCGAATTGGTTTGACAAACTTAACAGTATTTTATACGCCCCTATAAAGCTGCACCAAAATCCGTCATGACGTAAATCGTACACCTTCGTTACTGCTCCCATTTTTTAGATGAATCACGGAAAAAACACGGTGTCTTATGCGTATGTGATGCAACGGATCGTGCAAAATTGGCAACCTTTGTAAGAGCACAGCTAGGTGGAGAGTACACCTCACCACTGTCAATATAAGTTATTTTGGTCCGGTCCTGCCACTTGTATGTCACTAACAACCATACCCTACAGTTGTTCAAGCGTGCGCGGGTGATTGCTCAGTTGTGTTCTAGTCCAGACAACTGATGTCGTGATGAGGCATAGAACAGTTTAGAATAAGCATGATTGATGTTCACTGTTAAGACTTCAGTGATTTAGGATAAGCAGTAACGATGAGCCCTCAAATTAGCTACAAATTATTTGTATCGTGGAACTTTCGCAAACCCCTTTTAGATTAATCACAGTTTCGTAATAGCTCGTAATAGCTACCACTTGCGTTGAGAACTGTTTTTAGATCTGAAAACGGCCTACCAGTTAATAATACGGATATTTACTACCTTCCTTCGCAAGTTGACAACCCGCTAGGTCATAGGAACCAGGTAAACATTTTGGGTATTTAAAACAAACCAGACTTGAGTATCTGTATGAAGCTGAAGGTGATAGGCTTTGAGTACATCACAAGATATCAAAACATCAGGAATACATGGGAGTTTTGCTTACAACAGAGTAAGGATACAGTAATATCAACACAGAGGTAGAATCAATAAAATCATCTTAATTGGTTCGTTTTTGTAGGCGTGGGAAAATAATCTGAAATGCATGGTGGTAACTGCATGAGCTTTTGAGTAGTCGGTGAATTTAACCACTGGAGCGAATTAGTTTGGTCAATCGAATACTGGGAGTCACACGACTGTGAGATGAAAAATATCGATTTCATCTTCAGTCTCATCGTAGTTAGTACAAGGTGTTTCGACAAGTAACATTTCCAGTATGAATCAGTATCCATTCAGTAATTCCTTGGTTAAGCCACAGCGAGTTAAAACCAAAAGAATTTTAACTCGTTGTGGCTTAATCCAGGAATTACTTAATAATGAGCATCAGCACAACGCACAGTATGTTTTCTCATATCCATTCCGTTTACGGTTCGGAAGTCCTAACAATCTTCATTCAACCTTAGGTCAACTTCCTCACTTGTATTCAGCACATAACCGGTAATTTGTAGACTCTGTAGAGACTACTTCACAGTTATGATATGTTCCGAGTGGTTTCGTAGTCCGCCTTCAATCTTCATGCATTGTAAACTTTGAACTCACCTCACCGTTGTAGTGCACCAACACTGAGCTTTTTTTATCTTTCCGGTAACCAGTTCCGGCGTCCACCTCACTCGGCAAACTATGAGCTGTTTCCGATATCTATTTCTTGTTTGGAAAAATGATTGTGGTTCTTTACTTTCTCAGCATCTTTCCAACTGAATGAAGGTTTCATTGTAGTCGCATTTTGAGGATCTTTGTGAGACAGTCTTTGTTTAGTAACCAAGTGATTTCTTCTACCTATGCTAATCTCTGATACATCCCGTCTGTAGAACATTGCAACCGGTATGTTGGAACATCTGTAACCATGAGTGTTCTTGGCGCGTGTCACCATGAAACAGATAACGGCTTCAGGACGCTGCTCTATACTACAAACTACACCATCCAGATATAGTAGTTCGCAGCTGCTCAACTCTAGTTTCATAATAAAACCAGATGTGCTATCAGTCCTATTTAGGAACTGAGAAATTGGTTTCTATTAAACTCATTAGCGAATACGCAATGTTTTGTGATTTGTCTATATACCTCTATACTTTCGCTTTAAGTTTCACACTGGTTTGTAAGATTTTTTATTTGCTATCGGTAATTTTTGTCAACCGTAACCCTAATCTGAGGACAGTAAATCAATGGATCCATGCTACGTAAATACATATGACTGAATAGTCACCATTCTATTTACCAGAACATGTACAGTTTTAAGGATATGGAATTTTGAAACCAACATCAAGTTAGAGTTGTATCCGTCTGTTAGAACCTATCAAACCGCATTTGTTCAAAGACCTACCAAACGAATTCACCAGGTGTCCGTTCAGCACAATGATCTGACGTGTGTCCAGTACAGTATTGATCGGCACTATCCATCCGGTAGCTTTACCCGCACCACCGTGGCAGGTGAATCGATAACGCCAATTGGAAATGAGCAAACCGGGATTGGCTTTTTTCACTATTGCCACAGCATAATAGAACGGTCCGTTTCCGTAGTTTCTGACAAAAAAATACAGAGGGGAAGAATAAGATTTCATCTCATGGTGGTACAACCCTAGTTTAAGCGTTTTCATTTACTTACAATTTGTACATTCAACCCACAGTCTAGATATTTACATATAATGGATCAGTTAGTGAATCAATCGGTCAGTGCGTCCGATCATTGTTAACTAACATTAGATCCCAGGTAGCGTAAATTGTTGATTAGATGGAACGCATTTAGTCGGAGGTGGAAGTTGCAGACCGACTGTCATGTCAATTATGAGAACGTTGTGACGACTGCTGTATCCAAAACATCCAGTTATGTAGGTTTGGGGCATGGCAACAAAACAATGAAACGAAAGAATATCACAAGGTTACAATCAGGATGAGGTAAACGGCTTCAGTGTCACGTTAACGAAATTGATTGTGTCAACAGCTTCTGCCAACAGAGGGCCAGTGCGTAACGCTAGTCTAACAACACCCTGGAAATAGCTAACGTCTTGGAGGTTGCGACTGCGTAATAAACAAAATGGAGGGGTCAACCAAATGACCTGTTGCGATTTAGTGTTTCACAGTCGAAGACGCCGGATTTATCTTCGTGTGTTGGTATGCTGATCCGTGTTGAGTCATTGTCTGCACTAGCCACTTGGGTATGTGCTCCACCTTCTTCTGCCGCAAGTGAGTGGCCAACTCTCAACCACAGTCATCAGCAAAGAGGCACGTTTTACCAACCTTCCTTACACGGGAGTGATGTAACGCGCCTTTTCCTTGCCAAAACATTCTAATACGGTTTGACTGCTTGACGTGGGTCCTTGCTATGCGGCTTCACCCAGTCTACTTGCGCAGAGACAAGAAGAACACGATTGCGGACAAACACGCTGTATTGCCAAATACCAGTTCGACAAACGAATAAAATGCCTGTAAATATATATCATGAACTAGTGGCTAAATATGGCCATTTACTTGCTGATTCACTGTCTGCTTGTTTAGGCCACTTCGCTGCCAAGTGGCCAAGTGGCCAAGTAAGGCCAATTCCATAGGCGTTGGTTCTCGGTCTGGCGTGACACCCACGCTCACTTGTACTTGTCCTCCTGGCGCGACACCCACGCTCACTTGCACGTCTCCTGCTAGTTGGTCCGACGTGCCCCTCAGTGTTTTTTCTGATTTCGCCAGCCGTCACCGAGGTCCTGACTGGTTTGCAATGAGGACTGATTTCCTCAGCCGTCACCGATGTCCTGATTAGATTGTTTTGATGAATTTGCCTCCTAACAGGGAGACCACAATATTACCCATGTAAGTTGAAAGTTAAAACATGCTATTGATCGTACTTATACAGCAGCGGAACTGCGTTTGTTACTTTCCACCCGCAGAATTAGTCTTCACTGCCCCGATCGTTCTTCTTGGAAAACTTTACCTCTCCTGACACCTTGCAGTTCACCCGTAGTTGCAATCACATGTACATTGGCAGAACGGACCGAAACTTTCGACACACGAAGGCGAAATACATACACTAGTGGCTAGTGCAGAGAATGACACAACACGGTTCAGCATACCAACACACGAACAGAAATCCGGCGTCTTCGATCGTTAAACACTAAATCGCAACAGGTCCGGCAGTTTACTCTCCCACTCTGTTTATGGTCCTAGTGCGCTATCACAACCCTCAAACCCTTAGAGATGACTAGTCCAAATTCCACATTTCTACACTGCAGTTTCAACTTTGTTGGCAGTTAAAAGTTGGCACCTCAGCTCGTTTCGTTTAACTGACGCATATGCGCTCCCTTTGTCTAGTTATTAATACTTAATTACGTTGGTACCTTTCATAGAGCTATCGGGCCTTTGTTACGTTAGTCAGGTTTGAGTAGATACTATCTTATAAATTTTCACAACGTTTACATCTTCTTATTAATATAGATTGTTGTCAAAGTTCCAACATCTCACTTTACTTTATTGTGAGCTTTGGAAACAACCAATGTGTTGGAAAGAAATATAATGTTGCTTAGATGAAGGATCCTGTCAGATAAAAACCAATTCCAGTCAGACACGAAATTCAGAACCATAATGTAACGAATAGGCGTCCAATAAAACATATTCCTTATTGTCTAACGCGCTAGTTACCGTGCTACGCGTGCGATCGCGTTCATGAGTCCACAACAACCCCCGGTTTCCGCTCACACGTCGTGTGCACTTCTACCCGGTATGTGTGTGTGATCGAGGTCTTCTATCGGGGGGTTTTCCGCCTGCCATGCCTCGTCCGTTGGTCTGATTTTGTTGAGCGATGGCTCGTCCGGTCGCTCGGGTTGTGCGCCATCTAGCCATTGTGGACTTCGACCGTATTCTACAACTGTGTCGAGATATTCCTCCCAGGGTTGGAATAATCACGCTCGGAACTGGTCGTCCGTACCATTTCGCCTGCCATGTCTCGCCCGTTGATCCGATCCGGTCGAGCGGTGACTCATCCAGTCGCCCACGCTGTCCCCGATCCCTTTGCTGTGAGTTTTTGGACATACCCCCTCCGCGTTGAGGTATTCCGCCGAGTGGTGGAATACTCGCACTTCCTGCATGACAATCCACCACACTCGCCCCTCCTTTTAAGGAACTTGCGGCGATCGTGCCGAAATAAGCAAAAATATGACGTGAGGCACATTACACATAAATGGCGCCCGTTCAGGTTCGGAGACCAGGTGAAAATTAGAGACTACAGCCGACCAGAAACATCCGACCCCGGCGCAGGAAAATTTAGAAGGCGGTGGAACGCACCTTTACCATCACGAACTACCAGAATACGAGCTTCCAAATCAACCAAGGTCCTCGTAAGCGATGGATCAATGCTGCACACTTAGCATCCTGGAATGATCGCGCGCGTAGCACGGTAACTAGCGCGTTAGAAAATAAGGAATATGTTTTATTGGAAGCCTTTTCTCTACCATATATATTAACATTACAGCGATATGACGACCACTTAATGTACCAGGTTGACGTCTGACACAAACGAGCCTAACAGGAAAGAAGCACGTTAGTATTATGAAAGCGTAGGTCGGTCGAAAATTCTAAGCGGCACAGAATAGTACTGAGCCGGCTGCGCTAAGAACAATACTGCTGGTAATTCTGAATTACAGGTCTAACGAGGAATCTTTTGGTGCGATAATGTGGCTTAATTTATGAGCCCGTGTGTACGTAGCCGGTTCGTACTGACGACAGAGGTGGAGTGTGGCTTAACATCTCGGCGTAGCGTTTGCAAATAACACAGTTGCTAGTAATAAATTCACGTTGTTGCACGAAAATTCCATTTGAAATTAGCGATATTAAACCGGTGACTTTATTTCTAAAAACACCTGGATAAATGCGAGTACTTAATAAACAAACTCCGCTCTAAAGCTTCGCCACCCTGGCATTTGGTTATATCTCTGTATGATTTGAATTCACATGCAAGATTCCTGTCTTATCACTGGTAACAGAATTTCAACTTTCCCACTGTCCGCTTGATTTTTCGCACGAATAAACCAAAATTTCCGCTGCTTGCTTCAGTTACGAACCTATTTACCATTATTGGACGGCGTTTCTTTTGACAATAGTCTTTTGTAAGCAAATGTGTTAATTGTAAGATATCCGCACCAAATTTTGTACGAATGAAGTCAAACAGCTTGGGCGTCGTGTTTAACATGTTGTTGATAAATGGATTCAGAATAACACAACGTTATGAGCAAGTTGTAATACTCTACGTTTCAACCACCTCGGGTGGCCTTCCTCAGGAGTGTTGTTATCGAAATCACATAACAAAGGAACCTTTGTTATGTGTGTTCTGTAAGGCTTACTCTGCAACAATCGGTACCAAATCGAAGTACTTTCCGGCCGAATACAAATCACCCGCTTCTAATGTGATCATATCAGCATAACCATCTTGAATAAGACGCATGCAGTCGATGGCTGATTCTGCTTGAATACACGTCAGATCCGGTTTGATGCGGCGGGCAGCGAAAGCACTACTCATCCGTTCGCATTTGACGAACTCAAATTGATCAATCAGACACCAGCCCATTGTTGGAAGAGGACATTCCTCCAATTTCCGAACAGCCTGCATGAAATCCGCACCTGAAACAGTATAGGTTTGGGTCAATTCATATCGGTCTGGTAGACAACGTGAATGCTACTATTAATCCGACCAATGCAACAAGCCACAATGTGTATTCGTTATACATTGAAAGCGTTGGGGGGGTGAAATAGGGTTAGAGAGCAAAGATACAAAAACGCAACCCGAAAACAGAAGCACAGTTACTAATACCACTGAACGGTCACGGTGAGAACAGAATTTAACTTGGAAATGGAAAAATATACTAACGTTGAGTAATTGAAGGTTTTCAGATGAACTCCATCTTGAAAAATCGAACCAGATACAGCCAGACTAAGTGAGATTACAGTCCGGCGGTAACATCTATGAGGACTATTCATTGGAGAAACTGTTGTAAATTTTAACCAATGGTTGAAATGACAGGCAATCTCATACAATCTCTACGAGAAAGGTGACCCATTAATTACTGTGTTATTTAAAATCCCAATTTCGATAAAACGTTTTAAATCTGACAAAGGGACAAATATCTTTCTTCGAAGATTTCCATGGAATGAGTTGGCTTAAGTACAGCTAATTGAAGAGCTAGCATTAGACGTAGTGTTTCCTGAACTGTGATCTTCTTACTGTGAAATCACCATCAATATCACACATCCATGAATTCACGCAGGCAACTACCTTCAGCAGACGATGAAACACTAGTGACAGATAAGTATATGTACATAAACAACAGTGAGAATGTTGTTAGTGTGAGTTTTGGAAGCGAAGCGTTTTGCGAAACAGAAGCAAGCTACAAATTATAGTGAGATGATCCAAATAAACGTACCCTGATGTAGAGTTCGAAAACCCACTGCAAGGGAATTAATGTTTACGACAGATGTTTAAACTAAGATACAGATGAACTATTCGCCACAGTTTCGATGCTCCTTTGGTTGTCGAGATAACACTGATACAGAGGTCAGTAACCGGTTGATTTGTTGGTCAGCATTTACATACTTCATAGAATAAGCCTACATTTTTATTAAGCTAAACTCGGACAAACAGTTATACTGGACAACTTTTAACAGTTTAATAGGATAACAAGGAACGGAATTATAAGTTACACATTGTTGCTGAAGTTTATTAACTAATATAACACGCATTTATTTAACAGGGTCCCTGGTGATCAAAGTTGGACTTGAATGCACAAACACTTACTGATCCAACGGTAATAGGTTGCTGTCTCCTCTTCCGGTGGCACGTAAATATTGCGTGTAAAATCGGAGAACATTAAGTTGTGCGTCTGGTCCGTTAGGTTGCTCGTTCCGTAACCGGTTGATTGAAATAGATTGAAAGTTTGCACATGTGTCCCTGTCGGACCAAAATACTGAACCATGGATGTAAGAAACTGGTTGAAAACCGTCACGTTTGGCATGGTCAACGATGTCATGATCATCCGGGAAGGAATTTGACCCCACTGACAGGAGTTTGTGGCGGCTTCTAAACCTGCTGTCCATTGACCTCTAGGTAACATCAACAAAGACGTAATCCTTCTAATGGTGTGAGCGACAACCGATTATCTCTACCTGTGTGGCTTTAAAGAGGTACTGAAGTTATCGAAAGCTGGAAAAACAAACGATCATACTGTGCTTATCCAAGAGAAGATAATCTGGGAATCCTAAAAGATAAGAGGAAGAACTGCGTATTCGACCAAGCTTTCGAACGAACTCCATACCGCAAAGGCTGCAACCACTACAGCCTAGTGAACACGCTAGTTGAATGTATGTACTTTTGAATACCCATCTCGGACAGCAAACGTTACTTCTACCGCTTTGGAAAAACCTGAGTCTTCGTAGATCACGATGGGTTTCTATTCAAACTGTGTTCACTATAGAAATGGATGATCTTCTCTAGTTGACTTAAGGTCTACAGTGAAAATTGTCAGTGTGGAATTGCCCGTCGACGTTGGAGTAAGATGCTCGAGTAGTGGTAAACGCTAACTTGGTACATTATACATCTATCTGTTCATTTCATTTTCACTGTGTTGTCACTGCTAAATCTCATGATTTAGATTATCTGCTTTTTGCAGCTTCCCACTGCATCTGCGTCAGTGTAACACAGTTTATCCACGAAAAAATGCAGTTGGTTTCCTCTTTCCGCATTAGGATGCTCAGGTAATCGTGACGAAGACGTATTAGAGGGTAATTTAGAATGGTAAAATAAAAATTGAGAAAACGATAAGGTGAACTTGTGCCAACTTTTTACTCCCTCAGTCTAATACACTGATATATAAGTACGTATGTATATATATATACACACTGGTACCACTCCTTAAGTATCGCTCGCCTAAGTTTCCTTCCTCCTTCTGTATTATCTTTCCTGTTGTTGTGATACGGGTACTTGAGGAGTTCCCCAGATGACTTTCGGAAAAGATTCGCAGACACCGTTTAAAATGGCTCTGAAGTGGCTCCAGAAAGTTCAGTTATGGCACAACTTATTCCAACATGACCAAAAAATAAAATCGGAGTTAACATTTCCTATCGTCTACAAGATACGCCCAGCTCATTACTGTGGTTCACACTAGTGCCCATTTTCACTAGATCTTAAACTCTCCCTCTGCACACATAAACAGCCTTTACGAACATTCCATCTCTGATGGCCAATAATCTTAGAGGAAATTGAAAGTGGAACAAACGTGAACTCAATGTTACTGACGATCGTGTTTGTCTTACAAACGCTTACGGACAACTTCAGTATCCTTCAGTAGATTTATTTGTTTCTTTGTGTGTGCCATTGACCGCCCTGTCTTGCTGTAATTTTCATATCTAATTGGCACATACCTTCTGTAGCCGATGATGATTAAAAACAGACGTCTGTGTACGCGGTCATATGCAGTATATATTTTGGTTAATAACCGAAGTTTTTTTACGTAAACCCTGAAGAACAGGATAAATTCAAGTCACCGATTGTGCATTAATTGTGTCTGGTGTACGGACAATAACTGTATCAGTTTTCGCTGAGTCAAAAACTATCGAAGAGTTTTTATGCAACAACGGTAGTGTTAAGGCTCACACTGACAATACAGGCTTCATGGACGCAGATATTGCACAAAGTGTACCGAAGTATTTAAAACAGAGTTCTCTGTATTCATTTGGTCTTTACAGAGAGAAGGTATATGTCGGGAAATAGCCGGAAACATCAGAAAGCTAGGAAAGCTATCGGAATAAAACGTCTGAATATGATTGATTGGCTATCTAGGATATCATAAAAACTGCTATTTAGTCACGATGGTACTTTATGCAAAAAGACAACGAGGGCATTCGTCAATCTGCATAGGATGTTTGCAAGGATTTTGTAAGGCCGCAGCTTGTAAACCTAACATGTCGGAGTATATGAAGTGAATGGGTTTTAGAAAAACTCACCGTAAACCCGACAGCACACTATTTCCTGCAAACACGGTCGCCGTAAGAAACTGCCTTTTATAAGAGACCGCTGGATGCATAAAGATACGTTTACTACTTTGAGACTGTTTTATTTCAAATTGTTTTCCACTGTTTGCAACAAAATTAATTTACATGTATTCCTGCCGTTTAGCAAACGGTTATTTGTCATTTGTTTTCTGTTTTTTTGTATCTTATATTAACAATTCAACATGAAATGCGTACGTGTTTCAGCCCTATGAATCGAGTTTCATATAAGCTGAACAGCTATCTAACTGGAACAAAGTGTTCAAGCTCAAAGAGTTTTCAGTTGACCGGAATAAGCTGTGAGTGTACGTCGCAGTTGCAGTTATTACATACTGACAACCACTTGGCTACCGTTCGTCGTTCGCAGGTAGTAACTAAGTGGAAAGTCTAGAAAGACCGCCTGTGTTCGGCATTTATATATATATATAAATTAAAACAGAGAACCAAACTTACCCTGCCTGTTGAGTTGGACAAAGAAGCTTGTAATTTTCTACCGGGAATCCATCAGTAGCAGCCAGCTCGATTTCTTTAGCTCTTACGAGGGCAGCCGTGGGCTTGATTGTAGACTCAATGTTCTCATTGTATTCACGCAAGCATCTGAGTGCACCTTGATTGCCTGCATATCGATCCTGTGTAGTACACCAGCTCTGTAAACCTTGATTTGCACAAATACTACACAATTCTTCTGTGTTGTCACCAAACGGATTAAATTCCGCACTCAGTGTGTTTGGTATGCAAGAGTCGCCCAGGTAACGGATCAGGTTCTGCACAACACTATTGCACTGAGTCACCGGAATAGCTCTTAAATCGGCAATCAGTTTTCCAAATGGCATAACCCAACCCTCGGCTGTCCCTGCACCTGAATCATTCACTCGTAAATTGGGTAAACACGAGCTTACCTGCAGAACAAATCTCCTTCCCGCGTAGATTAATCGGAGTGGGATTTGTATTAATGGGTACAACAACGTTTGCATAATAGAATAGTTCCCGTGTAGTCGGCTCATTGCTGGCCGCATAATTCTCGACAGCTATGGGTCGGAGACTGTAGAATGTGCTTCCATAGTGCGCTAACCCGGCGTCCAGATTAAGCAGGTCTGCCTCACGAGTGTGGATCAGTCGCATACAGTGAAACTCGCCAGCACCTTGAATACATGTAACTGAGTACAGGGTACTCAGTTGTGAAATTGCTTTAATTGATTGGCTGAGCTTTTCACATTTTCGAAATTCTTCCGGACTTGAGACACACCATCGAACGTCGGCTGTAGAAAGAAATTCACAGATGAAAGTAATAATTTTTGCCATTTCACAATCAGAATAAGTCTGCGGATGACGTTAGTTTCTAGGTGAACATTTATGATCCGGATTAGGAAATGGGTGTGAGCAGAGTGGCGTGTAACATCCATCTTGAGGTTTAAAATCGGCAGAATAATTATGTCTACTATGTAACTGAAAGTAATATAGTTTGGATTGAATTTCCAAGATTTTGAATAATTAAAACTGAAAACCACCAACATTCGATCACAGTCCTTGCATTCAGAAAGGTGTTCCGGGAAGCCCACTTCGAAAACAAGCACCAGACTCCAGTTTCGTCCCTATTATGGCTCATCAATGATGGATGTCATTGTTCTAGCCGGAATTTACTCTCCCAGACTTCCAATCCCCGAAATGCAATCCAACCTACACATATTACTCAGTTGGTTCAATGGAGTCAGTAATGTTAAACTAAGTGAGAAGCTCCCGATCGCCGGGTTATCGATTAAGGTCTCCCATCGAGACGATCGATCAGTTTGAAAGTTATTCAAACAACGTTGCGGTTAAGTGTTTAGATATGATTGATCAGTCAGGCCTAGTGTGAAGATACCGGTGTTATGGGTAGTCACACAAACATGAGGAGAGGAATGAAAATGCCAGATCGGACGAGGATATACACAACTGATGAGCTATAATAAGAGCAAAACTCGAGTCTAGCGTTTTCTTTCGAACTGGGCTAGTCGAAACGCCTATGTGACCACAAGGACTCTAGTCGAATGTAGGTGGTGTTCAGTTTGATAGTATTATACACAGTATGAATGAATTCAAGCCTTCTCAGCGCGAAACTTTGACTGCATGCGGGTGGTATCCTTTCCAACTGTCATGGCAGTATAAAATATTATTTGCTGTACTGATCAAATGCATCTCGCTCAAAAAGCATAATACAATTAGCCATGTGGACAACAAATACATTCTTATTAACTAACGCCTAAATTTCTTAATTTCCAACCAATACTCGGGGGTTGTTTGACTTCAAGCTAAAAGTCACTAAGGGTGGTTTGCAGTTTTGCATTCAGATCGACTTTCCATCGAGCTTCTTTTGGAAAAAAGTACCGACTTGAGTTGCACTTTTGTCAGAGCTCGTCAGTGGTGAATACCTTGCCACGAACAAGTGAAAAGCTCCGGTCATGTTTTCATTAGGCGACCATGTCGAACACTGCGCAGTTCACCTTATGTTAAGTGCATTCGGTTACCGATTTGGCCTAACGGACAGTAAATTTGTCTCATATGGAAACGCTAGGGCAACCTGATAATCGCTTACAAGTGAAAGTGGTTGAGCGCTAAGGTATAATAAGTCCGTCGTGTCTAATTTTAGGTCAGTGTCACAGAAGTTAACACGGTTGCCTCATGGAAGCGTGATCAGCGTTCTGTTCCAATCCATGACAAACATACGCATTACTGATAGGCTCCAGTAGAGGCTAAGCTCAACTTTAATGCTTCGTTTTGAAGAAAGCTGTCTGGAAATTCGAGCTGGATTCAGTCTATATGATCAACTGGGTTATGTTCAACTTGATATATTACTTGATCTAAAGGTCAGTGGATCAAGTTGGCGTTTATTTTCAATCATTCAATGTTAAAAACGATGTCTCACGCAGTAGTTGAACGGTGTTTTCAAGCTGCTTACAATGATAATCTTTCTTTTAAAACTATGGTTCTTAGTGAGAAGCTGGCTATCATTAGATATACTATGTATTACGGTGGAAGCCGCCTAATAAAAGCGGACCGATTTGGTGGTACTTGTACATTACACCAAATTACTAAATAGGCAATCTTTGGTGTTCGTGCTACCTAACATCAGATTGCAGTTATCAAGCACGGCTTAGAACAGTTGTCAAATTCATAATCACGTTCATGTATGAGAAAGTCAAGTGACAGACGGGGCAAACAATGCGCTTTTGTGCAGTGTTTACATCACCGTAGATGGGAACAGTCACCCAGTTGCATGTAAACATAGGTTGCATCCGATTTTCAGTTACGCGAGGATGAAGAAATACAGTGTGTTCATAGAACGCAGTAAACATTTGTCGATGTTGTTTTGTACTTGACGCATTATGTTTACTGGATCCCCGTCTCAGTAGAAACATCTAATTCACTGGTTTGCTGCTAAGTTTCCTGCTAAGTTAGAACGCCAAGCTCCCATTCTATAGTCGTTCCCAGCCGATGAAATGAAGTATGCCGTAATTGCCCGTTACTGTTGCTCTCAGGCTCTGCATTCACACAGTGAGTGTGAAAACTATGCCTGTATAGAATTCCTACAACCACGTTCTGCAGAAGCATAATAGTGTGAAGAAGTTTGCTGAAACAACATATTGCACTGCCACTTTTCATTCAAATAAGTATAGTGCATAAATTCTAAAGCATGGGAGATCTAAACAGTAAAGCTGTTTTCGGTGACCCGATTATCTCATGCCCTTTATTTGACAGAGACGAGAATTGATTCCCTCATAGTGAATTTGAACTAGCCATCGGAGCGGACTGATCAGCCAGCGGTCCGATTAGGCGGCTCTTACTGTAATGGACATAAACTGTTGGACAAGCTGATTCCTATGTTCTAACTGATCATCTGTAAATCTACAGTTAATTATGAGTTTGGACTCTTCAAGTGGACATTATTTGACTGAGAACTATTTCGGCAGTTGACGACTATCATTGTCATTGGTTATTGATTATGTGAACATCACTGAAGGTAAGGCGTTAAGAATGATGATCTTGTGAACCGGAACCCCAGCTGGTCGACCACAACACACATTACAGAAAAAGGTAACGTTATTAGCCGGTCAACCGGTTCAACGTATTGTTGTGCAGAATGAAAATCCCGCATTGATTGCACTCTCCCGGACAACTCCAAACAGCTCATCCATGTGGACGTTAATTTCCTAATCAGTTTGTCCCGTTCGGAATGGGCAATACTAATTTTGTGGTTCTGTCGTCGTTTGTACCCTCAGGTTATATATGCTTTAGGGTGTTACGCTAGAAAATGAGGAGAAACGGAATGTTGCTCCTTTGTTGTAAATGTCTTCCTTTGTCTTGATTAACTGGATCAAAAGAATGCAGAGTTACCAAAATAGCATTTGAATTGCTTGTATTCAAACATGGAGGTCTCAGAGCAGGGAGTGTTCTTGGAGATCTAAAATTGATGAAAATTGTTCTGTTTCTAATTTGTTAGACGATAACCAGTGTGGAATATTGGTGAAACGATCTTCGCACATAACAACGACCGTTGGTGTTGCAATGGCGGATCAACAACTTAACCTGATTTATTTTGACATCGGTTACCGTCAAGGTGGAACGAAGCAATCCGTTTACATAAGTCAGCTTTAACCACGAGATCGAACAGAGAGTACTGATTTTTTCCCACTACAAATGCACATATTGTAAAATTGCCAGTAGACCTTTCCGACCGGGCCCAACTCGATACCTTGATTCCCGACCTGACGGTGTAGATCTCAACAAATGATTTAAAACTTAACTTCCCTCAATGTCCGGGGATAGTTTGATTTGTTGACGTTTGATTAAATTCTTTCTTAGTTCGTCACACACACACACACTGGGTAAACGAGTTGCGCGCCTAAATACTTGCGATGAGTTGTCTTTTTATGTTTGACGTTCCCATTATAAAGGCCACTCCCAAATAATTCATTGTTATGCTCATATTCAATCTGTGCCGAATTAGAATGTTATGCTAAACGTTTTCTATTGGAAGTTGCCCTTTCTATTCATGCAGTAACACAACCCATTTGTTTCCAGGTAAACGATGTGCAACTAAGAAGTAGACGTTGCAAACCATAATTCACTGCTGATCGTGAAGACAGAACAATAGTGAGACCACACTACAATGGTGGTTACCAAAAACAGTAAAACAGAAATGCAAAATGTAACCAGTATCACTGAGTAACTATCTAACTGATGGGCTTTAGCAGCTGACTTCTTTCGAACAAGATTAGTAGTCTGAAGGTTAGCTTTTGTTGCATCTCATCAGTATCGTCTGTCTTTTTCTCCTGACAAAGGTAGGAACTTACCTTTCTGTTATAATGGAAGCAACCATGTCGACCACACGTCACTCACCTAAATTTCAGATCTAAGCTTCCAGTCGCAAGGGTCAGTTAGTTGACCGAAACTAACAGCCTGGATTTTGTGTTCTCCGCGTGTGTACCAAGCAACTTAAACACTATTTACAAGTAACGGCAATTAGCTGTTTGATATTATTGACAGTCCCATCTGACATAAGGTAAACCGTGTACTGATCAACGCGTTTTCCTCAGGATCACCTTAAATCGCAACTCATATTCCGCTAGTGACAGCGACACCCATTACTGACGAACTCCAACGTGAGTTGATTTCGAGTCTAGTGCTTATTTTCGGAAGTGACTTACTGAAAGTCTATCTGAGTGAGCAAGCTTTAAACAAATGTGACGCTCAACTAAAAGCGGTAATTAAATTAGTGTTGTCGAATCATAAAGCAGTTCGAGAAGGGTCTACAAAAATGACCAAATATCGATGTGAAGTTAATCGACGAACAGTTAAATCAGATTAAAATTCGATATACAAAATGATTGTTAGGATAGGTTAATGATACGCTTGTTAATTAAGATTCATTCCCCATCGTTGTTATCGATTAGAACAACCTGAAGTTTTTACAGTAAATAGGGAAATACGTTTGCAGCTTCGGTAATATGCAGGTCCAAGTGTTCCGTAACTGTCACCTACACAAACATCTGCCTTCACTATACGAGAATGGATATTTCTTCTAAATAGTGCGACACATAAATGTCTCAGTTGAGACACCCATTACATGGCGTAATCTGCGAACATACGTGGAAAATATCACCTCATTTATAAGAGTTATACGATTGAGATAGATGCGCGGAGAGTTTGGGTGATTTTCCAAGCCACAGTCGGTCAGCAAACTTTTAATTTTATAACTGTAACGCACACTGCTACCAATATTTTATCACTATACTCACTCGTACGCATATATTCTGTTTTGAATCTGATTGAAGACCTACTTAGTTTGATTTGTTTTCTGTCACAGGAGTAACAGAAAAAGTCGTGTGGAAAACGTACAGAAGAAATCCACATAATTTAAGTGTTACAACTCGTCTGAGTGCAAATACACTATTGACTTCTGCAAATCGACTTGCTGAATTAAAACATTCTGTTGGGCAATGGGAGCTACTGAGTGATTCTCAATATTGTACACGTCACTCATCCACTTCATCCAGTAGTGTTCAGACTTTTATTGATTCGTGAACACACTCCTATCCAATCGCTTTATGATTTTACTTAACTGATGACAGCCTGTTCAATAGTGCAGATGTTTATTTGGAATAAGGGGTGTTTGACTCACTCACGACTGATAATGTCTTTTAGTATTCATCTAATTCGTCACCCATCCGGAAGTTCTCAAAAGATGTGCCAGCAATCTATATGCCACCTTTCCATATGATATGGAGAAAGTGACGGACACAGAGGTAATTACTGTGTTTGGATACTTGTACAGAACTGGTCAGGCTGTTTAACCTATGAATGGAATGGATTGAATATGTAGTATGACTTCTTTGAGGATCCCGGCTGCAACTGTGTTTTCCCCATTGTCTGTTCTGTACGCATTCTTCTGTGTACGTTTGCTATAATAGGCATCATACGAACTCACTGTCACTTTCTTCACTTGTGCAACGAATTACAAGCAGCGACTGTTTGGCCTTTTTTAATGACTCATCGATTACTTTATTCCTCACGGTTCTTTCGTCTGTATATTTTGAGGATGTTTAACGTATTCGAAGGTCCCACATACTTTTCGCTTGCAGCAATTTTGAGTGTTGTAGAGTTGGCTTAAGCCCACTTCCCGTTCTCCTCCTTGGCCCTCTTGGTTGCTGCCGTTGGTCCCAGACTAGGCTAACGCTAACTACTTGTCCTAATTCCAAACATATCTGAAAATGTACGGTTTGTTTTCAGATCCCACTGCCTTATTTCTACTTGGTGCCTTTTGGGACTATATTCAATCGCTGGTCAACAACGCACTTTTCCACTACATTCATGCGGACCTTTTATATATTTTACCACACAAACAACCGTAAGCTTTTCTGATTAAACAGATGTCCGTTAGGTAAAACGAGGTATACTTTACATTTCCTTCTGATACTTCTTCGAAACTGAAGCACATCGTGAAATCAGTGCAAGTGAAGTGGGTGCAACATTCGGACGTGTGAAACAATTCTTGTTCTTAACCCCCCTTTTTAACAGAACAAATCGCAAAACATTGCTATTGTCTGCATAAGATCGTTCATTATGTCAGCAATTGTCAACCGACATTGATCAATCGTTCACTAACGGTACACAGATTGCGACGATGATGATGTTAGAGTGAGCGCTGCGCAAAACCTGCAGGCCAAATATCCGTCCACGAAGATTACTAAATACCATCAGCTCCACCACCGAAGGCCATATTTTTAATGACTATCGATTTAAATGACTGACTTAACCATGCACCTGTTGATTGCTTTCACCGCGACCAATAGTTCTTTCATACTATGAGTCTTTTTAATTTATTTCATGCACACCCTTCATAGTCCTCGTAATTCAACCGATTAGGTTGACCAAAATGTCAGAACAGAGTATATCTTGCCTAACCTTATTTGGATGTTTTCGAAATTCATCCGCGTACATGAATGTCCCAAATTTCAAACCAAGCAAGAATGCTTGTGCGCGTACATACGAAAACTCATTTTCGGTTAATTTGATATCAGTGTCCCAATGATGAACACGCCTGACTCATGAAAGCCTTGTCGAAATTCGAATCCTGGCAGTGGAAATTACACGAACTATTGATGAAAATCGAGTCTAGCTATTCTGTTTTTCAAAAAGGAGCTATCGGAAACGGTTAGCGGAAGGAGAAAAAGGCGATTGATTTTGAGTAATGCACAATTTATAATAATCAAAATCTTATACTGTCTATCGAAAGCTCAAACTCTTTAGTTGCCATACTCTGCAAAGGACCTACTTAATGACAGCCACGTACTCACATTAAGGGGAAAACTGTGGTCACTAAATCGACCATTAACCTTTATGCAACAATGACCAATTGAATATCATCGCTACTCTCAAACGTACCCATATATAAGTTACTACATAACGGACAAACTTGCTTCCGTGGCGGCTAATCTATTGAAATTGCCAAATACCGAAAGATGAGACAAACAGTGGAGAACTTGCCTGTTATTTGCTACATGTTCGTTCAATCTAGTTCATTTAAATATGCAAGAAAATTCCCAATGGTAAACGATAAAGAAGTTTACCTCTAAGTGAATGCCTAAGTGAATTCTAACTATTTTTAAAAGTAAAGACTTCGGTTTATAAAATTTTCGTCAGCGAGGATTGCGAAGGCACGAGTTGCCTTTGCCAAACTGCGTCATCTGTGGCGTCGGAAAGACGTCCGGTTGTCGCTGAAAGGAAGGGTATATAATGCTTGTGTGCGCTCCATTTTGCTTTATGGTTCGGAAACGTGGCCTGTTCACAAAGACCATATCAACAGACTTGCTGTGTTTGATCATCGTTGTCTCCTCCAGTTGGCCCAATATTAAGTGGACTGATCACGTGAGCAATGTGGAAGTTCGCCGGCGCGTATTCCGGAATGCTCGGGATGCGCGATCTATTGGTCAACTAATCACGGTACACAGCTTGCGTTGGCTGGGTCACGTACTCCGTATGTCATCCGATCGTTTACCGTACCGGGAATTATATACTGAGACCACCAACAGTTGGGTAAAACCGCGTGGTGGTCAAGCAACAACGTGGTCACAAAATATGAAGACCTTGACTGCTCCATTGAGCAAAGTGGGTAGGTGTCGCCTGCCTGGATGGGGTCCTCGTGATCACCCAAACCGCTGGTTAGAGACGCTATCCGAGATGGCGATGTGTTGCAGTCAATGGCGTACCTGTATTCATACCATTTCTAGTTCTTCCGCTTAGTCTTCCTTTTAGTAACGTTTTCTTCTAGGATATTCGACGTCACTGTTGAGGTGAGCGGCGGCCCGAGCCACAGTACCTTTTGGTCAGGCTCATGGCTGTTATGATGATGATGATGATGATGATGATGATGAAAACTACTACGCATATGACAATATATCTAATACATGCACCTATTAGAATGCACAGACATTGAGATTTTCATTATTTATTCTGATAATAACAAACATCCTGGCAGACGTTCTAACCTGAACATCAAATGGCAATGGAATACAAACAGCGTGTTTAGAGAAGCTTTTGTACTGAATTTCAACTTGTTTATACTGAATAAACGCCTATAAACTTATGGGAAGGTTTCTACAAATTTAGTTAGTGCATATTGCATATTGTTCGTTACACGAACGCACAAACCGCATTAGCAAACTATTCATTTCTTATAGATGTTATTTCTGCGGTTTGCTAACATCGACCAAATGTAAGTTCCTTATGTGATCAGTCTGCTCAAGCGGCTTTCGTTGACATTAATCACGATATTCATCATTGGACAAAATGAAATACTGTCAGCGAACACCCAAGCCTTTCCTACTGTGTTTTTTGAAACCCCTGTGGGTGCTTTCGGTGGTTTATTCGTTTGGATAACTGTGAGACGTTTATAATGTATTACTGACCATTTAGGTCCTAGACATAGCAGTGCCTTGCAGCTCAAAACTTACGTCATATAAAAAGTGTCTCACTTCAATTTAAAGAGGTCAACGGTAATTTGAGAGTTGAATCTTTTGTTTTCAAGTTGTGAGACAAATCACCAGAAGGTATCACTGGTTCATGGGTCAGGACGTTAAAGTGCAGATCTTTTATCATGGGGACCAATCTGGTTCATCCCTAAAGCTTGAAAATACGCTCAGTTTTGATAGTTGGAGTATACAATCAGAAATCCAATACCATATTTGCAATGTTAAGACTCCCTACAACCCACCGTCTCACCACTTCAGCACTGCAGTGGAAAAATTCGATGCTTTGGCAATTTAAAAAAGAAATGACCGCCTTTAGTTTAAGATGAACAAGTTTGGCTCAGGTTTCGAATCAATGACCTTGCAGTCCGTTGGATCTCAGGCTTAAGGCACTAAAGTGCGTAACTGCTAATGAAAGTTCCCACATGTAACTGTTTATGTTAGGTAGTTGAGCTGTTTATGAAATAATAGCGTATATTAAGTCAAGGAAGCAGAGACCCCTCAAGCACTACTGGATGATATGTTTATCATAGTGTAACTCGCCTGTTCGCTTGTCAGATACAAAATTCCCAACGTTGCATGCCATAGGTTAGACATAGTGGTTTCTAACCGCAATCTTCTTCCTCTTCCTTCTTTTCCGTGGTTATATTGGCAATTAAAACTGTATCTGTGCACAAATATGACCCCTAACGTTAAGCAATCTTTACCCGTCAGGGATTTTCACACTGCTTTTTAAGGAGTGCGACAGTTTTCAGAAAGGCTGGACTGCGAAACTTCAATCTTCCCAATTATGACCTTGAGAACTGCAACCACGAAGCGTTTCAAAACACCGTAGAAAAGATAGATAAACCAGTCGAACCGCTTTAATTGTGCAATCTATTTCCTCTAGCAGTTCATCTTAGCACAATACGTCAACTCCCTGATGGCAGTTCCCACTTCAAAAATATTGTGAGGGCACAAACAAAACAAGCTATATCGGTGCCACTCACTCTATTGAAAATAAGTGTAAACTAAAAATCCGTGAATACACTAAATTTGTACAACAGGTTTTACTAGACACCACAGCAAACAAACAGTTCGTATTTAATTGTATGCGATGAATGGGAGGAAACAAGATTGCATCAGTTTCTCCATCACTGTTCAGTGCGAAGACTTCCCTTACCACATAAACACTTGGCGAATTATTCAAAGAATAATATATCGTGGTTTACAGTGGGGCATTCCAAAATGACACACACATTCATCCTTGCAAAACTCAGAACATCTACTATCTGATGCTACGTTTTTGGTTCCAGATGTTCCAGGCTTTTTAGCTAAAGTCAAGTCACTTAGTTTGAAGAATGCGAACAAGGTCCGCTCTAGGATCCCTGAAGAAGTAGATGCTTTTCTCATATAAGTCCTTCCGTTAGCTGTGTAGATATTTCGGACTAACATCCTTCGTAATGTGAGGATGTGGGGGGTGGTTACGCCTCGCTTTAAAACGGGCGATCGGTACTAACCAGTTGGCTACCAGCATTTCGTACATCATACTGGAACTTTTCATGAAATGCACCAACCCTGAACATTTATTAATGGACCTTCTTTTTATCAACATGACTTTTTTGTTAACCAGCCAGGCATCTCCATTATGCCTAGCTTCATGGATGGCTTGGCAGAGGCCAAAGACACTGGCTTTATTCCGGATGTTATCTTCTTCAATTTCATTATGACTATCTACGGTGTCTCACAGGGTCATCTAGAGCACAAACTGAAGAAATATAGTGTTGAAAAAAATGGCGATATGCTAAGTGAGACTTCCCATAACATTACCCACTTTTGTAAGTGGTCTACAACGGTTATCGTTCGGTACTCTTTTACTTCCAGTTTGCATGAGTTATCTCTAGCAATTCCTTTCAGCACGGTAGTGAATTAAATTTCTGGAACACTTATGAACCCAATATATTACAGGCCCATTGAGACATGATTAAAAGCCAGCTAGAGAACTTAAGTTTGATCTCGTTGATTAAGCATGTGTTTCACCCAGTCGATTTTGTGATAAATCCTTCGTATGCAAATCTCGGCATCCGTTACTAAAATCAATCACAAAAACCATTCAGATATCTGGCACTCACTTGACATTAGTCAAATTTTGATTAGCTTCAAAAGATAATTGTCAGACAAGTGTTCTCTGCTTTCTAGTGATAAATTAACCTTCATCCACCGAGACAGAAAGATATTCCAAAGGAAGTGCCCAGTCTACATAGGGTCGTTGGTTGAGTATGCTGATGAAATTTCGTATGGAGACTTAGGACAGACGTACCCCGGACGACCTGGCAGCGGCCTAATTCTTGCATCTTTCGTTTTCAGCATAGCATTCGCTGAACAGTAATTCCTCCCGGTGGCTAACGGCAGTCAGCGCCGTCAACATAGACTCAAACCAGATGATGAGATTTACCGGATGTTCCAAACCCTTACCATAGGATCATGTGTATTTTTAAAATGGGCAAAAGTTGAATACTCCGTCAGTTGTTGCTCTATATACAGCAGCCTCTACAAGTCGCTTTAATAACACAAAGTAAATGCACGGTTACTAAAAATCCATAGAGGATTTTGGAGAACGGATTTGCCACAAGACTTAACTACGGCAGAATATCGTTGACTTAAGTGTGAAGTGTAGACGATGTAAACGAGTTATAAGACTATTCAATAAATACTAGCTTATTTTAGATTCAGATACTCAAGTGACGTAATTGTAACCTATTACGCCAACACTGTATGATAACTTTACTATAAATAACGTCGGCGAGCAGAAGAAAGAGGTCGTCATCATAGACAAGTTCTATTCTTACACAGTGGCCAACCGCAAGAACGACCTTCTGTTATGACAGCAAGAGTCGCTTGGCCCGCAACTTCGCTTACTGCACGAACTTCCATAACGGTTGTGTTAAACACGGGACCACAAAAGCATACACTCAATTGCACGGCTGACGTGCATTCCCATACATTGGCTTAAAGTACGTTGTCATTCGCCGTGGTGGAACCTCTCTCATAGCACGTACACACTACTTCGATAGTCTTTTCTGGTCCGTCGTGTTTCCGGTGTTGGGGCAAGTCCTTTTGTTCCTTAATGTCGCTTGTAAGTACTCTACTACTTGTGAAAAGTATACTAGTCACAATAAAACTGCCTACTATTCAATACTTCTCTCTGATACCAAATTTAGTGATCCTTACGGTTATCCTGTCAGTACTTTGTTAGGGCACCGCTTAATCAAAACATTAATGAGTTAAGCAAACAGTACTGATAGAGTTGTGGTCTTGCCCTGAATTTGGCATAAACTGTAATCCAGGAAAGTGGCGCTCCAGCTTCTTGTCGGTGACCTCCTGTTCAGCGTACTGAGGCCCGCTGGATAACGAATATGAAAAACTTAGTAGATCCGAGTGATCGGAAAAGCCACCTAGATAGCTCGAGTGCAAACCCGTGCACTGTTTGCTGAACTAGGTACTGCTATCTGAAACCAGGGTAAATGAGGCATGGTCTGTTCAACATGACTATATGACATAATTATATCTAACATGATTGTACACGTTAGCTTGATAATATTTCGCATTAGTGCACAGAAGTACTCAATTTCAATGGACGACGAAAGAGTTTCACCTAGAGCCTCGAGATTATTCACCGGATATGAGGCGACGTGCATTGATCAGGGATCGTGTCGCCTCTTTAGGGATCCCAACTGCAACCCTGACTTCCGCTTGTCTGCTCCGGTTGACTGTTTTCAGGTATGCCTAATAAAAAATCCGTGTCACTTCCTTCATTTCTGTAACTGATTGCACATAGCAGGTCTGCCTTTTCTTAACTACCCTTCCATTGTCCCGAGATTCAAAATGATTCCAACTGTACCGTTTCGTATCAGTTACAGTATCCGAAAATTTTACGCACTTTTTTTCATTCCCGTTCTTCTTCTCCTCTTGGTTTCTGCCGTTGGCCTCAGAATAAGCCATGGCTAACTGATTATATTTCAAAATATTTCTGGAACTATACAGTTTGTTTACAGACCCACCGTGTATTTCACTAAGATGGCTGCATAAGCCACAGTTTTTCTGCGCCGCAAGGAAGGTGTTTGTTGGAAGAAAACGATTGAGCACAACCATATTCGTCCACCCCAATGAGTACATGTTTCCATCTTTTGAGTATGTTGACTGAAATGTCACTTATTCTCTACAGGGAGTGTGTGTATATGTCCACGACACCTTATGTGTATTATTTCCGATCGAGTGACCGTACCCTGCTAGCACAAAAACCCAAAGTGCTTTCCGTTGACCAACCCTAAAGTCTATCTGGGATGAATTACGTTTGTAACGCACACAAGCCCAAACTACCCTGGATGTGTAGAAGAGAAATCATCCCGTTGGTCCATTTCGCCCAATGCAGAACCGATAAAATAGCCCTGAAACGAAGTGAATTAACTAACTGCCCTAAAAGGACGTAAACTAGCCCATGTGACTATAGTCACATGATGGTAGTGCTTGGACGCAGCAGACTCCACGCTCCGTACAAAGCGTATAGGGTCACACAAGTCTGCCGGGGTGTACAATTAGTATGCTGCTGAAAAGTAAACGACAAACGCCGTGGAATTATTTCGTTACCGAAGAAATTCCGTGGAAGAATTTCAGTAACCAAATTAATTCGAATTCGTTGAATCACGGCACATCAGATTACAACCATGTCTTTTAGATAGGACCCTTTTCGGACCATCTAAGTGCAGTGTCATCAATTGTGTATATACGTAGTGACCAGCGATCGTGTGGCTGCTATAGGGATCCCGGCTGCAACCGTGTTTCCCGCTTGCCTGTTATGTACGCATGGTTCTGTATACGCTTGTTACAGAATGCCTGATACGAACTCAATACCACTTTCTTCAGTCGTGCAACTAATTGCTTGCAGCGATTGCTTACCCTTTTTTCAATGACTGATTTACTATTTCACTCTTCAAAGTCGTTTAACCCGGACCTATTCAAGCGTTGTTTAACGCCCTTTTCGCTTGGCGCACTTTTGAGTGGTGGTCTCAGACTAGGCTAGGGCTAACTACCTCTTATATTTCCAAACATTGCTGGAAATATACGGTTTGTTTCCAAACCACACTGCGTTCTCTATTTAGATGCCTGTTAGGACTACGTTGCGATTCCACTCCAGGAAAGACGTATTAGATTGTCAATGAACAAGGGTTTAGTGCATATCCACTTATACACTACATATAGCCACAATGACACACATCAACTTGATAGAAAAAATTTGTTTGACGAATGTATCTCAAAAGGATTTCTGAGTGAAAAAGAGCAGCATGAACAACGATTAATTTATATCTATCTACGGCAATGTGCATAATTCTTAACTTAACGAATTGACCGCCTAACGGACGATAATACGAACTGTTTGATTTAACTTTATGTAAATCAGCATCGCGATAACAAACAATCAAGTCATGAAAGATTGTCATCTTCGCCAAATAGACTCACTCAATGCTACCCCTAACTTGGTTAGGCACAGGAAATATGTAAGGCAAGCTGTTACCTCCACAAACATTTCTGCTCGCACACGTAATATTGTAGGAAATGATAAATCAAATTTACGCCTTAATGCCTGTTTACATGCAATAGCTCGTTCGAAGAACCGGTAAATTTTAAGCCAATATTCGTTTGAATGAAAACCCACCAAACGTTTCATATTATTTTTCTATCATATCATTTTTGGTCTCAGCTTGGTTTTGTCTCCAGGACGAGACGATTCAAGCTAATAGCACCCAGTGGGTCCTTGCGATCACCCTGGGCTGAAACGCTGCCGAAAGGAGATCTTCACCACAAACCACTATAGATGTTAAGAACTAAGTGTCTTTGGCACGTGTGTAGATCAGATTAAACACATGGTCCCTAATGTATCTGTAGGTCTTGCAAACTTGCATGTTGTTACGTTAGTATGCTCAAGCTGAGTATTTGTGTTATAGTGTTCAGAGTTCACAGTCATATTTCATACTTCATCCTTGTACGTTTTTATATATACCGTTTTGTTACCTTCATCCGTACACTTGTTCATAACCATTACCAACACTTTTTGAATTTAATCGTCAACACGAATAAACAGAGTTATCGCGCACCGTCTCTGTCTTCTTCATTTGTGTGGAAATTTTGGCTGATAATGTAAGTGGACGGCGAAACGTCTTAACTCCGCATCTCGGTCGATCTGTCGAAGTTTGACGCTTATCATTTCACGCCTCATATGGAATTATCCGCCGGTCGTGTTCCGGACCTCATCTCTGACACTGTCTTTCCCTCTTCTGGTGGTCTACTTAATCCAGCGGACCTCGACTTATCCGTGAGTCCTTCCTTTTTGACGGATAGGTCTTCCGCTTATCTGTACGCTTATCTTTTGTACCTGTCCGTTATAGTTACGACTTCTTTGGTGCTACCATGTGTTTGGACATTTTTGTCATTTGGTTGATTAGGCCATTGCAGTGTCAATTAACTTACGCTCATTAGTTACATGCTTTACTTTCAACATATCGACTGCAACAGAAGAGCCGGCAACATTTCACGGTCTGTCATTCAAAGTCCGTATCCATTTCGTAGTCCATTTCGTAGCTCCTATGTGTTTTATGTTAGAGTGACTGCTTGCATTGAGTGTTTGACGATTGTTATGTGTTTTCTAGAAAGTCGGTGAATCCGTTCACTGTTTATATTTGGTCTCTTCTCGCTGATTCTACTTCTTCTTACATTCAGAACTTTTTTGGTAGAGACGAAAAGCATTCTTTGCAAGACTGACACGACTATTCGAATTAGGCGTGCGGCAAATCATTTCTCCCACGAACGTTAATCACAATGTATTACTAAGTCTTGATATTGCTTACTTTTGGAAACTTGTTCTCGCTTAGTTTTTATCCTTTAATTCCCACTGCTGGATCTTTGTTTATATATACCCTGGTTTCATTTGCGCCTGACCACTCCATCATTACGCCACTGTAACGCTTGATCATATTCACGTGATATGTTGTTATCGGAACCTGTGTATTTGGTGGACTCAATATCGAGTTTTGTTGCTGTCTTCTTCTATTTAGTTTACACAAATTATATTGTACCCTAATACCTTATTAATTAGAAACTCGCAATACGACTGTCTTCCCTTTTGGATTCATGTCGGTTGCTCAGCAGGCTCGGATTTCACAGAGGCTCGCTGATTACAGACGCGACTTCTCAAGATCCAGCAGATCGACAGGCGTCGCGAGTAGACTAAACGTTACTCGAAAGATCACTGAACGTTTGGGCTCAGTATCTTAACAGGCCATTGTATCGTAGCCAGAAAGTTAGACAGATGCTGTATTCTCCAGCAAGTCTATTAATGTTACCACAACCGCCGGGTATACCTACTTTACTATGGGTGTTTGTATACAATGTAGAAGCCATGGATATCAGTTTGTTGCATTATAAGTAACACCCTTGCTTACAGGTATTTAACGGGATGTGTAGTGAGATAACATTCGATGTTCCAAAGTCCTTAACTCTCTCTGATGTGAAGGCCGCTTTACCATTAACACTGTGTCCACTCATATTATCTTGTAAATATAAATTTACTACAACCCTATAACATCAGAGATAGTATGTGTGCGTGGGCATCGCAGTTTTACTGATGGCTGCCTGATGAATCCGCGCCAACTTCACCAGTGTAGGCTACATTCAATAGGATAAAAGAGAGCAAATGTGTAGTTCACCGGTATGAAGATTCAAGGCAAAAACGAGTTGGATACGGCCATTTAAGCGCGAAAATAGATTTCCCAAATTTTTATGAAATATCAAAATGCATATTATGGGACAACTATAAAGATTTTTTCGGGTAAAACAGTCGCGCTACAACGAGAAGAATCAGCTGCACCTAAAAATGGTTCATATTCAATATTTTGTGTCGCTATTTATTACGATAAATGCATCATGTTGGCTTCCCTAGGCTATTTTACGTTCCAAAAATGCTCCCATCGGAAGTTTCATAGTAGAACACATATTATCATCTAGCACAAACGCTCCATTTTGCGCGATGTGGGAGATATGATTGAGTTTGTAACTTTCGAGCACGTTGCGTTTGCATTCCATTGTACACTAAATATCAAAATAATTCCTAATGAAAGCTATGCCGCCATGCTTGTTAGTAAGTTACGCATCTCAGCTATATGTTTAACCCGTTTTCCTAATAGTATTTCCGGTAGAAAACGGTCGACGAAATATCACTTCTAAAAGTGATTGCACCTGACGTTATCATGTGGCTATTTTATGGGTAACATGTCCCGCTCTACCATTAACGACGTGTTTACTGTTTCGTTTATTGACTATTGACCATGCTTGAATGAAGCCGGCCATGTGTATGCGAGTCAATGCTCATTTATCCGAGGGATAATGACCGAATTTGATGCTCGTTATCTCTTCGACGGAAACATTGATTTTCTCTCGTGCCATTTCAGCCACAATCCCTCAATCTTCGTATCATGAACACTTACGGTTCTCAAGACTGTTGGTCTATGTTTTTGCTGGCTGCAGACTTCACTGATGGCTACCGGTATGTTTCCTTATTTTTTGCAAGAATAGAGAAATATCATTATAATATATTCTGAACGGTCCAAATACAAGTATATCCAAATTTCTCCCATGCTCTTTTTATCAATGTTGATCATAGCTAAGGTCAACCGGACGCAGCAACCACCAGTGTGAACGCATAACATATGCTTAGGCGTTGATCATACCTTAAGTCAACTGGACACAGCAGCCACTAGTGTGGACATACGCAGCACAGACTGAACGCAGTGCGTATGAATCGGAGTAAAAAACGCCTGTAAAAGTATGTGGACATACATTTTATAACTCACAACATTTCTCCATGAGACAAGGTGAATAGCAGTTTGCCAATCAAGTGAACTGAGGTTAACGACGTGCCCATTTTTGTGAGTATACTACTCCTGAAAGGTATATTTTCCAGTATCTCCTGTCAGAACCGTGCATATGGAGACTATCGAATACAGAATAGATAGTAGTGTGCATTACACCGTGTCAACTTCCAGCAGATATCCCATGCCCACTATTCTGTCGGAAAACGACGAGTAGTACTGGTACCGTCAAAGCTTTGGTACTTAATCCATAAAACGCACTAAACATTGCACCTACCGGCCAACCAAACGTAGGGACTTCAGCGCAGGTTCGTGATGGCGACTAGCGATGCCGGTATTGCACCATGTCACCCCATTTTTTTGTGGGTTATGAAACTGAAACCACATTTCTGCCCAATGTCGAGCTCGAAGTTAGCATGCTTCAATCTACAGAAGGCGAAATGCTAAATGCAGTGCGGCCGACTGATTCGTGTTGCCAACGGCATTCCTATAGCCGCTTACGGGCAGCGTTATTTAACCCATAAATTGGACTCCCAACGGACCTTCGCTGGGTGATTATAATCGATGTGGGGCATACTGCCACCATTGCAGTTGCTCGTCATCTGCGCTTAGACCTTCTGGATTACTCGATATGCCGTAAATAAATCAAGTTCATGATTAAGTTATGCACAATTGGCTCGCAAGCAGAGGTTGCAAGCGTACAACACATACACAACAATATAAGAGCTCCTGGGAAATTTGCTGATCTATTTAGTGGGCAAAAATCCGTTCCACGGGATTCTCCTCGGAGGTCGTTCAAAAAGCAAAACGGTCCTTTTGGCGCGAATCCTCGATTTTTAAATAATTTATGAAATTTTAAAACCGGAATTTCAGGCAAAGTACTTACACTAAATCAACTGTAAATAAGCGGCGTTAATGAAAAAATTGGATTACATCGAATAAGTGTTGAAAAATTTCTTCCACCATTTTCGCGAAAA
>LUCH01001790.1:0-15053 GCA_013368495.1 Paragonimus heterotremus
CGGACAATAAAGATTGTGCTTTATTGAACGCCTTTTCGCTACAATATGTTGTACATGGCGTACGAAATGTATAGTAAATGTAAAACGAAATCAGTTATTAGTTAACATGGAGCAATTTGTAGACGCGAACGAAAGAACCCGATTTCAGTGTTAACACCTTATCATTTCCAGTGCTATGTGTAGATGCAACTTCCGAATTTTTGTCGGTTTAGAAAAAAACCCACATGAATCAACCAACTGGTGAAGCTGTTTTTAACGAAATAAAACGGACAAATCGTACCACCCATGCAGTGTGCCTGTTTTACCTAGAAGAAAGTATTTTGTTCGGTTTTAACTGTTCATTACGACCAAAGAAAAAGAGCAGAATGTGAACTTGAATACGCCCCAGATTTGAAATGAAAAGATTAAATTATCTCTTTGTCGTTCGAATATGGTCGCCGGACCCGTAACGATGACCACGGATTGCGTGCCGTCAGAAAAACTTGTCTATATTGATCACCAGTTCGAGGTGTTTCTCTGTCACACCCGTTATCAGATCAAATGTGGGCGAGTGTTTTGTAGGCTGAAGATGTGCAGCCCACTGGTGACCTCACGTGCGGTGGTTCATCAGTTATGGTTGAGTGAATAATTGTGAAAAATACCTCAGCAAATGTTTGTTACAGGCATAACTTAAAAGGGAAATAATTCAGTGATAATAACTGCATCCATCTTGCTTAAATTTATCTGTTTGTTATGTTGGACTTTTGAAATATTTCATGGTACGTGTTCACAAACCAACATTTCACATCTGGTTTAGTCTTTGCTTGAACTTTTAAAGTAAGTTTAGTCTGAACGAGGTTAGAACCAGGCTCCATTCACATCATGAACTGGAGTACTTATCCAACGGGTCATCAACCATTTTGGGCGTGGAATCTTATCCAAGATTATTATTATAACTATTCTGATTATTATGTAAAACGTGTAGGATAAGTGAGACTTAAACTCTGATATTTGCAAGGATTCACCACGCCAGTTGAATAGAATTGATCCACCTCTTAAATGAATTATGTCGGTTACCGTCGCTAAAATGAACTCGGAAAAGGTTTTAATTGGACAACCACAAAAATCAACAGACTAACTTTTTTTAAATATTCTCATCTGGGAAGATTCTGAGACACAGACACACTATTTGCCACAAAACATTAAAGCCACGTAATATTTTACAGGTGAGATTGTTACTTCCTGCTGGGGCTTGTTTACTTTCAGTTTCTAACAGATCTAAGTGATAGCAAACAAAACTGCTTGGAACTCATTCAAGATATGCTTAGTTTAGATGAGTCATTGAAGAATACCATAAAATCGGCCGAAACAAAACACTACGTTTGTATTACATTTACTCTCCCTAACGTCTGTTTGCACGACATATCAATCCAGCGTCCAATGAATGCGTTGGTCAGCTAGTCTTAATGGAGCGGTGAATCCGGTCCTGAGCAATGTTGGAATAGCTACAGCAGTGCGGTGAATGTGACCCACTTCAGTCAATGGACATGTTTTTGAGAGCACTGTCACACAACAAGGTATTATTATACTTTCCGAGGCGGTCTACTTCACGAAAATTTGAAAAAATCGGCCTCCTGTTACTTTGAGATTTTTGAGACAACGACGCTGCAGACACATCCGGTCAGAAGACGACAGCCATCTACGTGAAGTACAAGTCGGATACCTGAATAAACTTCTGCATTGAAGGAACCGACAGCAATACTACTTGACTAGAAAAAGTAAAAAACTGCAAATAATCAACGAAAGTTCACCGGAATCACGGATTACCAACTCTAGCTATCCGAAGGCCAGCGGCAAGCGTTTTTCGTGGACTATAACGCAGTGTGTACAAACCCTATAACTCTGGTGGTCGAACTTGAAAACACGAGAGCAGTTTGTTTTCTAGAACGGTCGACTACTGTGTCGGCTTTCCTGCATGTATGTTTCATATGGTGGGTCAATGGACTTAAGATAACAACCATTTTCCACTGTTTACACACTCAGAGCTTCCCAAACATATCAGTTGATTTCCTCCGCAACAATTGATAACTCCAAATACTTCAACAATACGGTTGGTTGTGTTATTCTAACAGCGGTGATCAAAGATTCTCCTTGTATTTCTTACAACCCTGAGCGTTCAACATTCAGGTCTTGTCACCTGTTTCTCGATAACTGATTTTTTCCCAAAAACTAATGTCCATCAACAAGTCTCAGGCACCCTTACCTTAGTGTTGTGAGTCAAGATCGCAGATGGTCCAAGCAGTGTTTATTCAGAAAACCAACACTGGGCATATGTGATTCAAAACCACCTCGCCCACAGGCACTCAGTTAAGTACAACCTCAATCCCGAGACTTCAAGGTTATCATTGCCAAGTTCATGTATAGGAAACATCAGTTCCTGTCAAAATGCACTCCGATTTTACTTCCTGCATTTCCCCCCGATTACTTCGATACTTCACTAAGTAACCCTGCCTGACTACGGATCATTAATATTGTATGATCCTTCATCTTCACTACACTGGTTTTTGTGAACTTATACTGTGATTGCGGTATTCCCTTTAATAAACCCAGTGGGCATTACAATTATTCGTCATATACGGATGTTATCGTATTCTCAGTCTCCTTAAGGTACACATCGTCAGATATCCGTAGGTTAGTTTGCCCAAAATCGTCTTGATCATACACAATTCGAACATACAACCTATCTACATAAACATAGCTGGACATAGGAATTCTAGCTCTCTTGGAAACTGAGTCCTAGTGGTTGGGCAACCTTCTGTCATACCTGCTTCCTCTACGACTACATCCAATGTAAAATTTACAGTTCACCAGTAAGGGGGAGTCTTACAGAAACCGCGGTGTAAGATCTGTGAAAAATGCTTCACAAACTGTAATACCAACACGAGAAATAGAAATTTGAGGAGATTATCTATTATCACGGCTTACCAATCAACCCTGTATTTGCGCTATCCGTTAAATGATCTTAATTCATGCAGTACTACAGTCAGAATGATCAATAATATATGGGTGCATCCTAGTAAAAGCAACTAATACGATATTCTATTCTGACGTTAATTGCGATAGCCAATATCGCACATCGGTAGACAGTAGATCCAGCACAGAAAGGCACCCGTTACTAGAAACGATAGTTTGCCATGGACTCCACAGCACTATTCATAATAACTGTTTTCATCACTCAGTCACCCCACGAACTTGTGAAACGGGAAGATATATTACGAATGTGGGATTCATACTCAGTATGTTGTGATTTGTTGTGCAACACAAACAACAATAATTATTTCCGACATATCTAAACGAACCGTTCATCATGCAGACGACTACAGGAGCAATTGTGGATCTTTCCTTACTCAGAAACCAAGGAATTGAAACTTTACCGGACGTGTCGAAAACCGTCTCTCAGGAGGTCTATGAGAGTCAACAAAGGAATTCGACCAGCGTTATAAGTAAAAATCCTTTTACTTAACACTTAATAATATACGACTTCTTCACATGTCAATGAAGTAAATAAGGTGGTTTGGACGTTTCAAGTTTTTCAAAAGAAAAGCGTGAAAGTGTGAAACTATTATAACTTCGTTAATTTGCTAGTGCTATTTGCAGTCAGACTAAAGTTTGTCGTAAATGATTGATGAAGTCAAAGACTTTTTTTCTTCCGGTTAAAAAAATCTGGCTAACTGTGGTCTAATGTTTTGCAACTCCACATCCGAAGTCTTTCTTTTTTTATTTAAAGTGCCGCTCTAAAAGCTAATGATTTCTGTGATTTCATCTTGGAGGGAAGTCTTAGTTGAGGGCACATCGATTGAAGTTAACAGGACAGGAACTGTGTCTCCTATCGAGACGATTGGGTAACCTGATCATTAGTTACAAGCAAAAGTAGTTGAATGTTCACATGTGATAATTCGGCCATACCTGGTGTGAGCCCAGTGACGCTGTGGTCAACACAGGTGCCAAGTGAGAAGTTGACCGAAGTTCTAGTCCGGGCCAACGTGACAAGGATATGCACTACTGACGAGCTCTAATGAGAGCAAAACTCGAGTCTAGTGCTTCTTTTCGAAAGGGATCGACTGAAAAGTCTATGGGAATGCGACAGCTGCGATCAACTCTGGGTGATGTCCAATCCACATACAGGAAAGGTATTATCCATCTTATTCATACGATTGTTTACTTTATTACCCAATACATTGTGTCATTTGCCCAAGTAAAATGTGCAACAAACTAATATACCTTACATATGCCACGAGTGCGGTCAGCTAAGGTTGGCGCCCAACTTATAGCAATATGATTAACATACAACTAATCATCCGTCATACGGTACGACGTATCTCCGAAATTGTCTCGCCCTATGTCTATTTACTTCATGCCTGACTAAGTACCGGCGGGTCAGTCTGGTTCAACTTAGTCGATCAGTGGCGCCACCATTCCCGCGGACAATCAATCATAGGTCCACATTGGCTGCTCCTCTGATGTTGCATTCTACAGGCCACTAAATCGCATGTTAGTATAACTCTGTAAGAGTTGGCGAAGGACACACACGCATAGAATTTTCAGTTATCATTAAACAAAATTTTGTAGCTGAGGCATAAAAAAGAGGGTGGAGCATTACGGGGATTGGAGTAAATCTTATAAATTCATATCAAGTAGTTCATTAGCCAACCAGTACTGGACAGTTCGGTTGGGAAAAGGAACGTTCATTGAAGCGTACAGTTCAGCACTTCCGAATGTAGACTGCTCCCTCCGGTTGGTTAGTTTTGGACCTAAAAACCTACACGCGGGTGATTAACAATGTGCTTCCTGTATCGTGAAATACGGATAGTTTTTGCATACTTGTTAATCTCCGGGAAAAGGGGTCTGATTCGAACACACTGCAGTTTTTGTCATGCGCTCATTGCTGGTTTCCTGCTTCAATTGGTTTTGTATTCCTTATTAGTTAGCTAAGCCTATTAGAAAATACTTTTAAACGGTGGTTAATGTTAGGGTGTTTGATGTTTCCAAATAAGGTAACTAGCGATCAGCTCGTAGCTGACATCTAAAATCCATGATAATCCACGAGAAGGACGCACGAGTGTCGATCGTTTATTTGCAAGCCGACTTCGGTTGATTTACCAACACTTGGTAAAACATCTTTGACTTGCTCAACATTTTTGTAACCTGTTTCATTATATTCCTTACAGTAGCCAGGGAATGTACATGCCTGCGATTTGATTCCAGTTATCATACTGTATGACAGAATACCGACAGTTTAAGTTTGTGAAAGTAAGAACCGAAACGCAACTTTTAAAGACAAATGGCCATAAATGTAACATACAAGCCGGCCATTTTCACCCTGATTGTCCGTTACACTCGCGGACCAATTTTTGGATAACGTGGAGACACCGGAGGACAGCAATCTTCCGAAATAAGGGGTTCCAACAACAATTCTGCGAAAGGGGAACGACAAGAACCAACATGAGCTAAAGGCCCAGTGAACCATGTACACGAATTACACAAACGTAAACTAAAACGGTGTCAACAACACAACAGCACGCCTTGTTACGCAGTTCAAATTCAACCGCTGCGCGTTTACTGGTTTCGACCGCACGTTACAATACACGACAAATAAGTCTGATATATTTCTTCTGTTTGCAGTGCATGTTTTAAACAACTAAATGTAAGGGTCGTTTCCAAGGCGAGATAACCTTTCTCGTGATCCATTTTAGGTAATAGTATCGCGAATGAGAAACTGTAAACACAATAGAAGTTTTCCTACCTAAAATTAGCTAGCACTATGACTCTCGTTGACATACAAATTTGAAGTATCAGATGTATATGAACTAAACGTCACTAACAATTGTTCATACTTCTCGCATTTAAACAGAATTTTCAGTCAGCCAACCAGCCAGCTTCAAGAAGAGGTATCAGACCCAAGGTTCGTTCGTTTTAGAGTTTGTCAGTAGTCCATATCTTTGCCATCAGGCAGATTCGATCCCCGGTCGATGTTTTTATGACGAAACCGTTTTGACTACTGAACCGTACACAAAGCATTACTGATGGAATTTAACAAGCAGGAATAAGGAATCAACAAGAATTGACCTAAGAGTTTAGACAACCGTCAAATATGAGCTGTACTTAAGCTGACTAACAGAATTCAAGCCTAATTACCTAGAACTTTGACAGGTTTGTCTGACATTGCAAGTGATTATCTTTCTACCGGTCTTTTCTTATTTGCCTAGAACTTTCAATAGTACAATCACTACTGGCTGTGCTGAATTCCTTTGTCAGTGAAGGTTTATCAATAAAACACAATTTAATCATCAATGTTAAAATGTTATTAATGGAGATTTTGTCTAATCAAAAGCATTATCAGTATCACAAACATAATATTCGACCATATGCTGTCTTAATCGTTCAGTAAGTTAATAATTTGCAGGATGAAACTCATACCGATGACGCGTTTCATAGAGACTAACCAGTTATCTGAAGTAAGATAAGCCAGTCAAAATTCACACGAACAACGAACCAGTTCATCTACCAATGTACCGGTACGCAGACAATACGAAACGTTTCACTTGGTCGGTGGTCGAAATCAACATCCGTAAATGAACGCCCATTACACTTCCTTCAATAGGGGTCTAAGAATGTGGTCAATTCTGACCATAGTGATACGCGGGTGGTGGCTGATGCGGATCGTGGATGTAGGAATTTCTCACGCTCGCCAAACGTCTCGGTCGTATACGAGGAGTATTTCGTGAGCGCAAACTCGTCGCGAAATTTGACACAAAGCTGACAAAATTCACAAGGTTTAATAAGACATGCTATAGTATATTGCGAAGTCTTCACTTTGACTTCAGATCAGTACACAATGCCAACATACAACACAGCGATCTCGGAACACGCGTAGCTTAAGATTGACTGTCTGTCAATGGAATTTAAGAACGACATTCACAAACATAACCGTATACTCAGTAGATGACTGTGATGGACATTCTCAAGTGTATTGGTTACCTGATTGTTAGGAAGTTAACCATCTGTTTATAAGGATGCAGCGTTCGATCTTCGATCCTATATGTGTAACAAACTTAGATTCAATCTGATCCTTATATCTATCGTTTGATTGCCTCTCCAATTATCCCAGAATAAGGAGATGTGCTGGTAGTTTCTTTGGCAGACTACTGTGGTCATTCGGTCTACCTCGTGGTCTGGAATTAGATAGAAATTATCTGAAAATTAAGATTTACAAAGAATAATGTAACGTTCTTTAGAGGTAATAAAAGGCACATCAATATCTGAATGTGGTCTATCACAGCGCGATTAGCGAACTTTAAATAAAAGCTTTTTTGAAAAATGATGAAGCTTTCTTCGACTGCAGACGGAAAACGAAAGCGGAGATTCAGTATGTGGTGTTCTATCAGCTGGTATAGATTTTTTCATGCTATAGCATAACAAAAAAATTAACATTGATATTTTCAATAGATTTCTGTGTTCAAAAGAAGCTCCTTACTCTATACACTTATCATTGGAGAAGGTCAAAATAGAAATGAGAAGGATCAGCATGAAAGATTAACCTGAAATCTTTGTATTCTGGTCAAGTTTTCTACTGAACCGCATTCATAATAAGTTACAATCTAACCATATATATATATATATATTGCTGCACAACTTTTCGGTTCTATGCTATTTACACGAATAGCCGGTAGATCGGTTAAGCGATTTTGTCAAAATCCAGCAAGAAATCGCTTTCCTTGGTTCTTTTTTACACTACCTGACAGTAAACGATTTCGCTCTGTACGGAAGAAATACAGTATGAAACGTATATTCATTCATGTAACATCCACTGATTATGGTCAACTTTCTGTATAGCTATTCTTTCTTGGTTGATTCACTTGGGTGATATTCTAGGCAACCGCTGTTAAGTTTCTGTTTGACCTCAATGATATTCGTTTAGAAGGTGATCGTTTGGTGATCTACTTTCTGGCAGTCACAAATTTGGTGCATGTGTGTGGGTGAGCCAGCGGTCAAGCACGCGTTTGGGTGGATTAAGAATGGAGACCAAGGTCAGAACTTCGTGAGAAAACAGGTGTGGTCTACAGTCCGACTCAAATGGGATACTGTTACTGACTGACGTCCCCATAAGACTTTTTGGTTCTGGCTGGTGTGTGTGACTGAGTCGGTCAGAACTATATGACATCGAACAACGACAACAATCGAAATACCACGCCTTGGCTGTACATTCTAACAGAAATCTAGCAAAACAAATGTGAAGTGAAGGTCATATAACTGTCAGTTTACTATGACCTATGTACGACGGTTAATTTGCCGGATAGTTTTGGTTTCACTGAGAAAACTATTATCACAGAAAAGAAGAAGGAGGCACTGAAACTGAGTCCGAGAGTGTGATTGCGCCAACAGTTTTCAGTCTACAAAGTGCAATTTTGTAAGACTTGAACAATAATCCGACCCTTATACATTTCGACTCATTGAGATGGGTGTAAGTGTCCGGGGAATCTCACTCATAACTTACAATAAGGTGGGGTTCCCGCCTTTAGTTTTGTTGTACTCGACTGATTGGATTATGTAAAGCAGAATGCAAATTAAACGTTCGTTCATGTCGACTCGAGCACTATTTTTATAGACGGTTTTTTTCTAAAATGTTGCCTGGTACTACTGTAGATTGTACTTAACTGAAAAGTGGTTCTAGCTTTCAAAGTCCAGCAGACAATCCAACATGTTTTTCGAAAAGCAACACTAGACTCGAATTGTGCTTTGTTAGAGCTCTCGTTAGTGCATATCCTTGCCTATACAGTGAAAAGAACTCTGGTCGTGATTAAATGATTTAATCGTGCTGACCATTACGTCGCAGACGTTATATTAGGCAAGACTGAATCAAAGCACATAGGCGCCAACTTGTTTTACATTTACCAAAAAGACGTTTCTATATGAAAAGCTAAATAGATGCAGTCAACTAACGTTCAGTCTATAAAGAGAAGCAGGAGTTTTCTAAATGCTTAAAGAATTGGGTGTTACCCGAAAACGAAAATACCACTGAAACAGACAAACACAATGTGTCCACAATCATTCGACACATCTTGATTGACGGTCACAGTATACACCCAGCTTGCACATTCAGAATCCCAATGCGTTACACGACTCCACGATTCTTATGGTTTGCTCAAGATGTAATATTCGATCAGAACAGTAGTTTAAGAACATGACTTTGCTCTTGACCTACTAACTTCCCTTAGCTTTCTGACCCGTTATATTTTCCGACTTTTTGATTTAAAAGGCAGCTGGTATTGTTGAAAATTCGGTACTGATAGGTCGGTACAAAAAGTTGTATTCATCAAACAGTTTTTATTAACATATATCACAGGAATTAAGTGTTTTTAGATTCTTCTGAACATCAGTTGATATCAGTCAGTCATGATGATTGCTTTCTGTGGGAACCATCATATAGGTAGTTTCACTCAAATACCAAGCAAGTTTTCTCGAAGTACTTGGGTAGTTTGTAGATTTTTGGGCCCTGACGCAATTAGTTATCTTACCGTGGAACTGAGTTTACTAGTTATTCCCAAAAAGTCGAGACCATATGGTCGTCTCATTTACTTGTCTTTGCTGTGTGCAATTTGGATAAATTTTGCTGGTTTCACAGCAGCTGATGGTGAGCGTAAATCAAAATGTTGACAGTTACTGACGTATATTATCATAGTTGCTTGTTGATTACCAGACAATAGTGCAAATCGCACTAAATGCTCATGTAAATGTTAAATGATTAATCTCTCTATAGTTTTTGAAGCAATCGTCTGTAACGCAAACGGTCTGTAGTTAGTGGGCTGGTACATCTAGCTTCCTTAGGGATAGATGACAGTTCGTGCACCTTCGATGCTCTTGGAAGCTTGTTCTATAGAGGTTCCAGAAACTCCCTGGCATACTTCTTCAGTACTACTAGGTAAATTTGATCCAGACCTGAGGACGTATCGTCATATATGGTTGATAACTTCCCAAAGACCATTCGTGCTGTTGATATGGATGGTACCGTGTACAGATGGCGCATTTGCTGTACCAGTAGCAAGCACAGGTCAAGCGCCAATGACCGTGAACATATCTTCAAATTAACATCCCGTATGAGATGGCTAAACTGTGCACGCGGGTGGAAGATGGTATGAGAGCTTCTGATGTTGGGACTTAGGGTGCCAGAGAATAGCTCTGGAGTGACATTAAACGCTGTGATCAAATCTAGCTGATACTAGTGTAACATACGATCGAAACCAGTAAGTGCGCAAGGGTTGAATTTAAATTGCGTAACAAGATGAGCTACCGTGTTGTTGACTTCATTTTAGTTTACGTTTGTGTAAGTCGTGTACATGGCTTACTGGGCCTTCGGCTCATGTTGCTCCTTGTTGTTCCCTCTTACAGGACTGTTGTTAGGAACCGTACTTCGGAAGGACGCTGTCCCTTAGTGTCTCCACGTTGTCCAAAAGTCGGTCCCCGAGTGTAACAGACAATCAGAGTGTAAACGACCGGCTTGCATGTTACAGTAGAATTTATGGGTCTGCGTTTGACGTGTCCAGTGGATGATCATTAAATAACGAGGCTTTCAGGAATCGACAGGACTCCCTAACCAGATAACCGGACAAAAGATTAATGTATTCAATACAACGTACAGACTGAGGAGAAGTTGGAAGAACCGAGACGTGTTCCACAAGTGTCCTAAGCCGCTTATCGCGTTGAAACGTTACACCACAGCTTTTCGCAACCAAATGACCATAGCTGGACACGATCAAATTTGGTTTATATATTTTCCCATCTGTCTGTCTATACCAGACTTCTTTAGCCCCGACGTTGGGTGGTTTTACTGCATTACGTGCTTCGTAGAACGTTTTCGATGGGGAATTTGAATACATAAATTTATCAGAATTTTCGATAAACCATTCTTTTAGCACTGCTTATAAGTAGTTTGGTGGAGTAAATAGTTTAGAAGAGAACCAGTTACGAAGGGACTGAACTTCGGCGGAATTTCAACCAGCGACAAAAACAGCATGCCAAATTGCGTGAAGTGCTCTATCAGTGGAGCTACGGAGACACACGGGGAGCTCACAAACTTCACATCTTGTTTCTTGTACTACAGCCTACCACAAGGATAAGCGACCACTTGGTGACATCAGCCTACTTGCTATACTCTCTATGCAGTATGTTTGTGCAGGTGTTACGAGGACGGAACATACAGACTATGGTATATGGATGAAGTGTATGAATGTGGTTGTTCGTTGGCATGTGTTATGTGGTTCCAAAATGGTCGGATTTTTAAATTTCATCGGTTTAGCACCCATCCCAGCTCATCTACAAAAAGATTTCAGGTGTCCCTTCACTCACAAATGATCAAACACTTCTGTATGATTGCACAAACGCCAGATTAACTATAGTATGCAAGTGATGAGTCAGTCTTCCATCCATTTATTCCTTATTCATACACATTTTCTTTCTCTTCCTTACCTTCGTTTAACTCTGTTCCACCAAACTCGGAACTGAAAACTCGAGTTCGTTCCTCATATCTCCACTCGTTCATAGGTCGATCATTAAACCCCTAAATACCCTTTACTAACCGCTTACCAAAAACAAAACTTTCACATTGAACTGACCAATGAGGTGAACATCTTTTGTAAAACTTACCAACCCCGTATTTGGCATACTGTTCCCAAAGTTTTCAACCTCTACTTTTTCTCTTGTACCACTTATGCTTGTATGCTGACAGCAGTGCTAAGCATCTCCAATGTAGTCGTCTGTTATTTTTCATTCCTGATGTAAATAGTTGCTATCAGTCGTCAAGAGCTTAAGGTCCCGCGAATCCCCCACGTCATAAATTTGTTCAGTTTGACCATTCCCTTATTGTTGTTGACGTTTATACTAAAAATGACGGCCACACCTCATTCTTGTGTATGACTGTGTTGAAGTGAACATTGGCACACAACACAAGACTTCAGAGTCTAATAGGGTAGACGATGTTTTGCAAAGACTCAGTCTGGTTTCCCGAGGTCGGTCTGTGCAATACTTGATACTAGCCTTATACTGGTGGTGAAAGGTAGATCAGACTAACCGGTTTAATTCCGCTTTATCTGGGAACAAAAACAGTATGCGTAGGATCCTGGATGCTGAATGTATATCAAGTGGACAGGAATAGACGGTCTGGTTACGTCCAATACTTGGACGTTAGACATTCTATCGCTGATGACTGTACACAGTCACCTACAAAACCTATAGTTTGCATAAGCGTAGTCGTTGATAGTATCAAATGAGAGAACACTGTCTTCTGTCATGATGTATGAGGTTGGGAGGATTCGACAAGGTCTTATTGGACTTGTAGCTGTCAAAACTTATTGGCCAGTCTGTCATGAATGGTGTGCTGTAGCTTCATGATTTTCTGCACTTCACCACTGCTAACGAAAGTTATCCAGAATGGCCCTGGAAGGTGGCTGCATCTTGCACAGATATTTCGACGGAGGCGTGGGAACGCACAGCCTTCACAGTGTTCTGCAGTGTGGTCTCAAAAATGCAGCCCCCAAGCAGATCGCATTCGTGAGTCAGGCCCAGTTAACTTAAATATGATAAGCACATCAGCGCGTAGTACACCTGGTTGGAGTGTAACTGTTTGCTTACATTTCCACGTTTACCAACAGCCCCTAAAACGACATCTGCTTTCCCGGAATGGTAATCACATCTGCTTATCACGTCAGTAGATGACAGTGACTGCGTTCCTCAGTCGGACGAACCATTTGGTAACGCTGTTTTTCATTCGATTGGTGGCAACAGGCATGTACCATTTTACAGTTTCGTATTGAGTTAAGGATGTTGCATAGGTTCGATTATGCCTGATTTCCCAGTTAGTCTGATTTAACAAATTTTTAATTAGTAGTGAAGGTTCGGGGATTTAGATTATTACAAAACTGAACGCCACCCAAACTCGATCGCAGCCTTCGCATTCAGATATGCCTTTCGGCTAGCCCACTTCGAGAGGAAGCACTAGACTCGAGTTTCGCTCTTATTACAGCTAAACAGTAGTGCATATCCTTGTCCGGATCGGAGTTTGCACCCTGACCCTCGTGCTTGTGAGACTAGCATGTTAACCACAACGCCAGCAACCTCACAATAGGCATGACCGAATAATCAAATCCAAACGCTCAACCACAACCTTGTATGAATAGTGTTCAGCTTGCCCGATCATTTCGGAAGGAGAATGAACAGAATCACTCTGTTCTATCCAATCGATAACCCCGTGATCTGGACTTCTCAGTTAGGTTGAAGTTACTGTCTTCATTGAACCAACTGAGCATGGTTTTAATTATTGGGGCTATTTTCTGTGTTAGCACAGGACCTAGTAACAACTCCACCTTTCGATAACCTAGTGGTGGACAATCAGGCCAAAAATACAAAAGGCAAATTAACTAGGTGTCATTTTTTGCAACTCTGCAAACAGTTATGTGTACTGTGCCATATATCACGTGAACCTTTGAGTTACAGGGCAAACTCATAGGAATCTTGCGGCTGTGCTTAATCTGTTTGGTTCCTTTTAGTAAGGTAAGGTTAGGTTAGGCAAAATGATTGCAGCTTCTACGCCTCTCCGTCTATTTAGTGACAATCAAACTAACACTTTGCTAAAGTTACTGACTATTGTTTCGATGCAGATGGCATCCACAAGATGAAATGCACGCAAGTTTAGATACAGTCAGGCAGAAAACAACTACTCCGACGCAAACCTGATACTATAAACTCCATATGACAAAACTACAAGACAACCTTGCAACCTGCTACTAATTTTGCTACCGTAGGTCGCAGTATCATGTGGTACATATCATTCCAGTGAAAAAGTAGCTGACATGATTACTTGTTATCAGCTATCACCAAAGGACATAACCACGAAATCACCCCAGGGTTGTGCATGTGCTTGTTAGAAGTAACGTACTCACAAATACGGTTTGAAAGGGTATTAATCCTGGTTAGTGATTGAACACTAGTGCATACGCGGATGGCGTCATATCTTTGATCCATACGCAAGACAAATTTGCGATCAAACTGTGAAAACTACAAACCGATTTTCTCAAAGTCGGTTTAACCATATACCACTGGATGATAATGCATCCACGTGATGCTACTGTTAATCAAGACTGAACCATGGAATTAAGAGGAACGACCATGACATCAGCATATAGTAGGATCACAGTTAAATATTTAGGATTACTCACCAGATGGAGAAAGACACCCAACAACTTCAGTGGCAGAACTACCAAAAAGTTTCCATATGGTATTACCTGCTTATTTTAAGTCTCTGCTCAGAGGAGAAATACAACGTGCTAAACTATAGGTATGGTTAATCCGTCGGCTGTTTGCCAATGCAGTTCTATTCAAAATCCTTAGTTCTCTGGATCGAACTGTTAGGGTAAATAGTAAGGATCAGTTGCGTTACTTAACTGTATGCCTGAAATGTTATTCTACTTCGACATTAATTCATGCGTTCTCAGGATAAGCCAGCTTTAAACTGGTAAATTCCGAATGGAATAACCAGCACCGGAAAACGTCTGTCATCCAGACTCCGGATAATCCTTCATCCCAGCCATTTTGTCGTCATGTCGTCACACTTCCTTTAGCATTACAATCTACCATGAAGAGATATAAATAGTTAAACTCAGTATGAGGTGTAATGCTTCATAATATACTCTACAAAACCTATTTACAATATTCTTACATACCCATTAGGTTGCGCAACTTGCTACGAATCTTTATCACAGTGGTTCTTACCAGATGACTTCATTCCTGAGATCAACCGATGACAACAAAGTTAAACTTCTTGTGTTTCTCCCTTAATATGTCCCCATCACAAATAAACTCTATACGCCCACTTACAGGCACAACAGGCTGTTGATGACACAAAAATGTAGCTGTGTTTGTTATTAATATATTAGAAAACAAAACGTCATATTGACTTCTGTGTTACGTATCTACTCAGATGATTACGTTGTTCTACTGGCATGTCTGTTCTAAAAGACGGTGCA
>LUCH01001790.1:15493-32114 GCA_013368495.1 Paragonimus heterotremus
TAATCAGGACACTTCTAACTAATTATAGTCGTACGGTTCTAATTGGCAGACACCATTATAACGCTTTGTTGCTTGTAAACATGTCTCTGGACACTGGGATCATCACACCAACTTATACTAGCACAAATACATTCGCATAGAATGATTCTTTGGCTTACTATGTAATGCACGGCTTACATTATTAAAACATATATGCTGCTTACGTCAAAATGCTGTACTATTTCTTGACGAATAGTGAAACTCCTATGAGTGAGGGATATTCTTCTCGAAAAATAAATCGTTCATCAATACTTTAGTCGAGACGGCTACGTACATTGGTCTGTGAGCAACGTGTTGTTGACTTGACAATCAAAATACGAACGAAGTGTAGTGGGTTACCAAACCGGAGGTGCGAGTATTCCAATTGTCGGAAGGATACGTCACCACGGCGATGAAACACATTTAAAAGCTCATGACGGTTAGATCACAGGCAACACGGGCGACAGGATGAGTTATGGCCGTATGAGATCGGATCAACGGACGAGGAATGACAGGCAGGAAACCTCTCGACAGAAGGTGTCGGTCATAAACAAACCTGGTAGAAGTGCCCAGGACGTGTGAGCAGCAACCGAGAGTGTGTCGTGAACCGGAATTCTGACTCAAACGCTAGCGCGTCCGTGGCATGACAACCAGCGAGTTGGACAATAAGGACTGTACTTTATTGGACGCCTTTTCATCAAAGGATGGACACCTTAGTCATACACATACACATGTGGTGAAGGTGAAAGATACCCCGCACGAAACGAACTGTTGTTTTGACAGGGACTGGTAAACTTGACAATGTATTGTCTAGAATTAAAGTTTGTGGAATACCGTGTCCTGATTTGGCACCTCAGAGCATTCGGACAGTTCGCCCATGGAAGTGTTACACTCAGTCATGTTTGGTTCAACAGAATTGCTATTAGAAGTGAAAAGGTGTTTTGGCGAACAGTCTGTTTACGGTTATTCATCATCGGGCCATTTACATAACATTTTATATAATCATGGTTGTCAAGCGATCAAAATCAAAAGCGATTAGTTACATAATTACGTCACGAGATTGTGAGTTGGGGGGCAATTAGGTGGCAAAATTGACCACCAGGAGTGTCGAGTCAATCACGGGAGGCCATGGTAACCGTAGGGTCTGTACAAATTTTTTCTGAGCGCATAACGGTGGATTGCGCAACCGAATTCCGATCGCCTCCGCGGTGGCCAGAATACAAAATTTGACTCCTCTTGATTGACGACCGGGCAACCGGTAAATGGGCTGGAAAGAATTGCTGTTCAAAATTTCTCAATTATGAATGCAGTAGTTGTTGTTTAACACGAGTAAGGACTCATTTCTCATAGGGGTCTTGATGATGGTGAGCAGTATTGAGTGACGAAGAGAAATAACCCAGCTGCTTTCCAATTTTTAAAGAGGTAACTCGATAGAATGAATAATGCCATCAAAAAGGTCCAATATCACGTCACTAGTGCCTATTTAAGACGCATTTTTAACTACAGGTGCGACAGAATCAACTGATATATGGAGTAGAAAAGCAGAAGTTGTTTACACCGGCTTACTAAGAATATCCTGTTATCACTCAGTACGTCACAGGCCCTGCACAAACCGGTATGCTAGTATACCAATGTTCGCAATCACGTGCCCCACATTACTAGAATATGAATCTCCTGAAAATATGTCAATCAGAGTGTCCAGCTTGTAGCCTTGTAGGTCTGTGAAGTAGGGTAATGATATCGCCAAATCAGAATGCGGTAGTTCAAGACCGCCTTCTTTGTCAGTCATCTGTCAGAGGTATGCAGATATGTTGTAACGACACTCAAAATCGAAATGGAAGAAGTAGACGCTACCAGTTGCTACCGGGAGAACGCTATTCCGATAAAACAAAGTTTTACAACTTTCCTTATTGTGGAATTCAAATTAAGGTTTTCCATCTGAATTTAGTATATTTTGGTGTGCACTTATCTCTGATGGTGTTATTCGTATAGTATACATTTTGAGCGTTGATCAGCGGGGAAATCTGTAAGACTAGGGTGTCTTGTTCTTATCGTGCGGCGTGGATAGATCTCTGTCAATGAAGCTCACCTCTGAAAACTGAGCGAAGACGTAACGGAGCGTGTGGTACACAAAAGTTGACCGATCTTGAGATCGATACTGCTAAGTAACCGTTAAACGTGGTTGTTAACAGTGGAGGAAATAACCGGTTGCCAGATATTATACCGGCCAAGTCTAGGTTCAGTCTCGTGCTTCGAGTGACACCAGCAGATCAATGTGAATGAAGTTATAAATCAATGTTTGCTACGAAAGTTCAACCGAGTTTAGTCGTTCCTCTCTGAATATATGGAAACTTTGATATTTCAGCCATGTATTCAGAATGCCAGCCAATCGTCTGCCATGCCAAGTACTTCACAAATGTCGCAGGTGACCATCGGGAAGTGTTATTTGGAAAAACGATGATTTGATGTCGAGAAATGAAGATAGTTGTCAGTAGGTTAGTCATTGCAGTTTGCGCCCATCCCCAGTTTGAAAGTACCATATCTAATGTACCCCATACCTGGGGACTTTGATTATAATGGCAGCATGACCGGGTTTACAGATTTGGATAAAACAGTTGTCTGTCTACCTTGTGTATAAAAATTAGAAAGGTTAACTCGTACCCGTCACTATCTTATTCATACATTAAAGGAAAGTATGAAATACTGAAAGTTATTCATAGGTGTTCAACAACTGAATGGTATTATTTAAGGTAGTATTCACCAAAAGAACCCCTGAGTGCGTAAACGTGATTTCTGAAAGCTTTCTGGCTTTATAAAAGAAAAATTCATTTCCTTGTCTAGCTGAAGAACTGTAAAATTTCTGTCACTTGTTATGCCAGACGAAGATGTTAGATTTGTAGAGAATATTCTCCTTAAAAATGAGTTTTCAGAACAGTTCAGCACTACAACTATGAGAGGAACCCGATCAAACTCTGAACTAAAGGTTATTCAAGTGAATGCTCTTTACAGGTGGTAATACCGTGGGTTGATATGGTATCGGATTCCACCAGACAATCAACAAGATCTATATCACAGCTCAGCTGCATATCCCACAAACCACGATCCCCGTTCTCCGATTAGGTAAGAAAATTCTGAGTTTAGACCGCAGAAACGTGCATCTGTTCTTTTAATAGTTCAGTTGGAGCAAATGTCTTAAGTCTAACGTCGGATCAACTCCGGAACACCGCCTAAGTTGAATAGGACAAAACGAAACATATGCGGTCAACAGCGTTATTCTCACTTACGTAGTTGAAAATGAGAACACTAATAAAGTCTTTCGAATGATCTATAGCAGGTCCAGTAACTCATCATAGGCCATCCAAAGAGGAATAGTGCTCATTGATCCAAGGTCAACTGACCAGGCATTATATGGCGGCAGTCTTGCTGACGGCTGTTTCCAGTGATTCTCGTCTGGTTTTGCGATAACATGAAATGAATACTAATGATAAATGATAATCATAGCAATGCAAATAAGTTCTTAAATACCATGGGCAACGGCCGGACCACAGTCTGCTGTCGGAATTGCTGATGAATGCCTGACAGTGTTACAGGTGTCTGCCATTGGACCCGATCTATTCGTTGTCATGCATATGACGAAAAGTGTTTTGTTCTAGATATGCGTCCACTCCGAAAATCAAGTCGAATGGACAGTTAGCTGATTGGCGCAGATCAGTCACCAACTGTGTCAAAAGTGGCTGATAAAATTTTCACAAAATGATTGCACCTTTATTTTGCTTCTTTTAATTGGTGCGATCGATATCTCGACGAACTAACACTTGCGCCGAATAGAATATGAACTGTGGAACACACGTTTGTTTATAGGCTTTTCTTCTCAACATTAACTTTTGTACGACACTGTGTACATCTCCTTTTCTTGAAAGCTAGCTTGTAGATGGCATTTTGACTTCCGTCAGTGATGCTGACTGTTTGAGGTCAAACAAAAAGATTGTTCAAGCTAATTTCTATTCTATTTTCTTTTTACATCTTCAAATTAGAAGCGTTTCACTCCTTGCTGTTTTGCCTTAGCTAAGCGTAAGCATCAACTACCGATTTGACGTCATCAATAATAAACACCCGTAACCACTTAGAAAACTAGCCCATTCTAAATTCAGATTCACTGCAAACTTCAGTCAATGTGAAACTCAGGATTCTCATGAAGGTTTCAAATATAAATACGCATGAATGTGCATCACCTGACCTCGATTGATAATAAAGATATGTAAAACAAGAGCACTGCATTCTGTACCGATGTCCTCTTGATTTTATTAATGATCAGTCGCATTGAAATTCAGCTGGTTTAATTTTTGCCCCCAGAAGAATGCTAACAGTAACTGGGCTCGGGTAAGTAGCTAGCTGATCTCTTGACCACCAGCCATTAAGACTGCAGTTTGCGAGGAAAAAGAGAAGAATTTAAATATTATGTTATAATAGTTTATCTGGTTTTTGTGTGTACAACAGATTATCAAGTTATTGGCATGTAAATGCCTTCTGGTTGATCCTTTCAGAATACCCGATAACTTGGAGATGATGCACGCAAGTTGACGAAACATAAATTTCACAAATTGGGCAACTCATTCTACACGAAAAAATGCAATCTACTATACCAATGCTGAGTGGTTTCGACATTAAAAATGTAAGATACTATTCTAAGACTGAATGGAACTTAAACTTACCCAGGCCACCTCAAGTAAAATAGCTTGAAAACATAAGTCAGCTTTACTAAAATGTGAAAGAATAACTTATCGGCCTACCAGTGTTGTTGACGTTACTTACAGAAGAGGGTCAAGCAACACACGGTCTTTTCTAGTTGTTTTTTTAGTTAAGGCGGAAACGATGCTTGTCTGTCCAAAGTGTAGTGTAGCGACACATTTGTATAATTCACTCTAGACATGATAAGCAAAATCTGCTAGTGTTTGGCTAAGATTGCTTTTATAAGCTAACGCATAGCAATTTTGATTAAGACACAGATAACCGGTGTAGACTGAATGCCCGGGCAACCATCTCACAGAGGAATAAGCCGTACGATGACGAACACTGATTCGATCGGGGAGACAGCCCAAAACGTCCAGTAAAGCAGTCTCTGTAGATGTCTTTTCAATATGGTCGTAAGAAGCATAGGTTAAGATTCGAATTAGTGGGTCATGTACGGATGATCACCTCACATAAAACCCAGTAACGGACTTTTGCGAAATTCACTGCATATTCTGGAACGAAGAACTTAGCGTTACAAGTTGGTGTGATGTTTCAATGTGTTCGTTACTCGAAGCTTCTTGGTAGATCAGTGTGGAGTGTTACCAAAGTCATCCACAAATGTGTATTGTTCACACAACTTGGACGATCCATATGTAAAAACATTTCGGCACTTCACAATATGTTTCCTAACTGCAACTAAATCAGCCTATTGCACACTGAAAAAGTATTGAATGGGTTATTTTATAGATCCCAACCGCGCAACAACATGTGTGCGGGCCGAAAAGCGTCAATAGATCTGATTATCAAGTTTACCGTTAATCCAACCTTGTTCTACGGCGCTGTTGAGTCCGTCAGAAAAAGGCCTTCCCACAATCTTTCCTGTGTGTCACACCGGTGGGATGACCATCTCACATAGGGAAGCCGAAACCGACCCCGTCTTCCGGTGTTTGAATGTGTTCTCTACAAGTTCCACAGAACCAGTACATACAACTAGTACCAGCACTAATGTGTTTCAGAAACAATGGGCTCTGTGTAAGTTAGTCCTGATCTCATCTCTCCTTCAGTGCTAAGGGGGTTCGCTAAAGAGTTTTCAATACCAATCTACGAACTTTTCAATAAATTTCTCCGAGTAGGCAAACATCCCATACCCTGAAAAGTGTACACATTCACCCGTCCTTAATGGGAGTGGTCGCAATCAGCCCGCTAATTACAGACGAATTAAACTATTATCACGACTCAAAAGTCACACACGGCCTGAATGGCGACCAGCTGCATGAGCCTTTCACTCAAATTTCACAGTTGCTTGAACGTCTACACAGATTCCCAAAGGGATTTTCATTCGTTGTCAGTGTGCTGGTTGGTCAGCTAGATTGGACACAGGTGGCTGATGAAGACATGCCGACTGATATATTTTTTCTAGATTTCTCTAGGGCCTTCGGTCAAGTAAACCGTTTAACATTCTGCTTGAATCAATGCAATTATGATATATATAATCCTCTTATCACGTGGCTCATCGACTACCTCAAAGGTTGCCATTTCATGACCAAAGTCAGCGGGCCTTCTTCATACTGGTAATGTGCGACTGGCGACGTGCCCCATTAGGATCTACGATCTTTGTTCTATACTTGTTCGAAACCCCACAGCTTGTCATTTTTTCATCACTGCTATATGCTGGTAACGGCAACTCTTGACGTATGCCTGATAATGTCTCCGAGAATGAGAAGTCATAGGGTGATTCATGCATAGTATAGTCCTAACACTGATTAAGATTTATACACATATTAATACAGATAATCAGCTCAGGATTAACACGCCAAAATTACAATATCAAACGAGTCGTCTGACTTGAAGAGAACACTTGTTTGACATCTGGATATACCCAGTCTGAAACCAACTTGCCGCAGTCTGTCGTCACCGCGTCAGCATTAGATACTGTGTGTTAACCCCAATCGATAACCCCGCGATTGAGACTTTCTAGGCAGGTCGAAATCATCGACTTCACTAAACCTGCTAGACGATATTTTAGATTACTGATGAGTAGTCGAGGACTTGTTTATTTTCAAGTCGAACATCACTCACAATCGATCGCAGCTGTCGCAGTAACTGTGCTTTCTATCGAAACGAACGGGCAACCTGATCACTACTCAAGCAAAAGTGGTTGAGCGTTCACATATGATGATTCGGTCGTGCCTAATGTGAAGTCAATGGCTCAGTGGTGAACACGGTTACCTCATGAACAGCGTGTCCGTGGTTCAAGTCCGGGCAGTGTCGCTGATATGCACTACTGACGAGCTCTAATAAGAGCGAAACTCGAGTCCAGTGCTTCTTTTCGAAAGGGGCCGACTGGAAAGTCTACGGGAATGGGATAGCTGCGATCACCTCTGAGTGATGTACAAGTTGAAAAAGTGTTCCTGTTCATTACTCCCTCAAATAATTCAAGATGCCCAGTCAATCACAAAGAATAAGCGCCTCATGTTTGTTGAATTAGATGTGCTTAATTCACCTCATCAAACTTGGGCATAGTTAGTAACATTTGGATTTATGTGTGCAAGCCAAATCTCCCAGCTGACAGTAAAACTGTATGTTGCCTTAATGTTACATTCTTATTAGCGCGTATGTTTTACTTTGAACTAATGGAATGTTTGCTTGAGATTGTTAAAGATGATGACGGTACGATCGTTCCCCTCTTAACGCCTACTTTAAACAAACAACCCAGCTGACTGAGCAAGAGAAACTGTTTAGTGTAGGTGTTGGATCCTACGTTATACTCTTCAACTCGATTAACGCGCGAATATCGTTACCGTTCCAGCATTGTGGTCAAACATTTGGGGACTGTCCCACTGACACAAATGACACCAGATTGAAAGCATCATTTTCTGACTGTCATTTGAACTTTACACGGTTACTGATTCGTCAACAAACCGTCTGATATTGTTAACAGATGGTTTAAGAAAATTTTGGTTTGGAAAAGAACTGATTTTAAAAAATTCAGGGTATCGACTGAATTCAAACTGGCTACAGATAGCACGCCCAAACGTGACAAGCGTTCTACCAGCTGAGCTGTAACACCATACCGGAAAGTCAGAAATTTCACATACAAACACAACAACCTCCCTACTGTAATGTCTCTTACTGAATCCACCAATATATTCAGAAGTTGATCTGCCTCAACAGAATTGCTCAAGCAGTTTAAGCAGTAACTCAGCAGTATCATCTTCGTTTACTTTATTTTCTAAAATATCTTAATGCAACAAACCTAGGTAGTTGTTCCACTTGTTCCTGTTGATCATGTTAAATGTAAAATGTCAAAGTGGAAGTCCACAGATGTTCGTGCTGTGTTACTCTTTCATTTTTTTATTGTTCATCAAATTGTCACTGTTACGATTTGACAATTGTCTGACGAAAGCAGAACATCTGCTAAAAACGAGTTTAAACAAATGGAGGAACATCAAACATTACCGTAACTGTGGTTCGTATAGCAGATGTTGAAAGATATTTCATGGCTTGTAACAGGTGTCCACCCATCAATGAGCACACCAACTCCAGTCACTGTAAAGTCCCTTGAGACTTCATTACTTACTTCAAAAGACAAAGCCAGCTGGTCCAATAGCTTCGGTTGGTTTGTCCATTACGTGATTAGCCAATCGACACGGAACCACCTACATTCCCTGTCGCACACTCGAAGAAGTTTAGGTGGTCTATGCTGAATGAAGTACACTGCTCCTGGTGATTTTTGGAATAACTCGCGTGTAGCATTCTGATAAGATTTTAAGAATGCGCATGCTTCTTACACTGTCTTTTGTACAGAACTCTCCGTGTTACTTCTACAAACATCAGCTGTTCGGACAACGTTACAGACAGTTTGGAAATAAAGACGAAGATAAGTGGAATTTTGTAGAAGAGCAGTAAAATTCCTTTAAAGTCACTCTGATTGCTCAGTCGAATAAGATGCTTGGAGCTAGAAGGCAACAAACTCTTTGTGGCACTGGCGAGTGTACTCCAGAGCAAAAACAATGCACAACCTGGAAATTAGAAAATATTGCGGGTGTTAAAGACAGCATAATGAATTCTTGACAAATCAGTCGAGTTTAAAGCACTCTTTTTCCGAGCTGACACCTTCGTACGTGTTCCATGAATGCACGCACATATGTGTACATTAATCCGATCCGCAAGAGGCACGAATCAGCCGACTCACCACACGTGCAGACTGAAATCTGAGAATTCTCATCAGAAAGAGTTGACTGTCAAACTTAAAACATGACTGCACACTGAATCCACACAAGCTATTGTTTGAATTACTAATGGTAGTAAAACCACCAAAGACCAAATCTGCTTAATCTTTCAGTCATCAGTGGTGGTCTGTCAGTAGGTTCGTGCGCACTTGTATTTGCTTTCGTCGGTACTTTGAAGCGGCGAACTGAAAAAAAAATAGAAACATGCACAAACACACATGATGGTTAACTAAATCAATTTGTGCTGAAACACGATACCACATAAACCGGCATCAGCGTCATCACCATCACTATCATCCTCATCCTCCTCATCACTCATCGAACCAAGTACAATTTACAGTATAACCATGAATTTCAGTTTAATTTAATCGCGTTGTAAGGTTTTCCGGTCTGTTTGCTTGAGGAGTGATTCCGTAAAATTAGTCAATTCATGAACTGGAACCGTTCCCGGTTAACTAAACTCCTAGATTATATGGAATCGATAAGAGTAAATCGTTCAGTCTAAGAAAGGATGGTGAACACTAATCCAAGTTGCATTCTGTGACAATGATAACCAAGATGCACCCTGCATAAGGGATCTTGGTTAACGCAAACGAATTCAACAGATTTGGTTGGAAGAAATAGCCGTTGGTCTTCCTCAAGTAACTAACCTATTATGATCACTTTCAGTTCACAATCACCTGATTTAGGACCGTAATCGCCATTTTTTTTACCCCGATGGTCAAAACCCAACCTGGTCAATGTCCTATTATCGCTCGTAGTTGTCAGCACTAACCTCTTCATTTTCACACTCCTGTACGTATGACCGCACAATGAACAAACATTACAGTGATACAAGCAAGTTCACCTGCTCGTTAATTCTGGCAACTGTTCAGTTCGCTTGATTAACTAGTCATTCCCGAACCTATCCATTTGTTAGTGGCCGGTATGTGGACATTTGTAACCATCGTATGCTCGTTGTTGTTTCTGATATAATTCTGACAAGCACGTAACCTGATATACAGATTGGTTACTGACACTCATTCAGCACAGGTCCACCCACAGGCACAATCTGAGTACAGCAAAGCCTTAGTCAGATGATGTCGCTTAACTGACATTGACCTGGCATGAAAATGGACATTGTTGTCGCCCCAAGATTGAGCTCAAGCACAACTGATCCTCGTTTTGAGCCATCTAAGAGATTACGACTTAGCACCAGTCACTTTTCCTCCAACTAAACAACATATCCCTTTATTCGGTAAACAGTTGAACAAGAAGTGCATAACTCACTTGATATAAATGTGATGTAAGGAGTGTAGTCGTTGTAAGACAGTATAAACTTCCATACAGGAATTAAATGGTCGATCAGAACGTTGCTACCTTGAAAGTTATGCTTATCTTGGACGTGTAATGTGGATGGTAGATATGCTGACTGGCGGTGCTTCCCAAGAAGGTAAAGTTATTCCTTCTAGTAGATCGGAAAGCATCTTATGTATAGCGTGCATTGTACTGTGGGGATGTCCAGATTGTCGACAAATCTCCCACCCATAGGTCTATACACGAATTAACCCCCATCTACTATCTTGTTGCAAATCATCGATTCCTCAACCCGTCTCCTTCATTCTATTCGATCGTCAGTTTTCCATCCTTGGTTTTTAACATGCTGAGCAAGATAGAACTTCACTGAACTGTGTGAACTGGTGGCTGAATGAATTAGACATCTTTAGCAGATTTCGCCCTGGTTTCCGATGAGATGCAATAATTGTAATGGGTTGGTTAAATTCGTTAATATATGGCTCGACAACACAGTAATAGCCGGCTCTTAATGACTGTATTCGTAAACCACCTAGAAAATGTGATCGTAACAGGACAATCTGTCTGAAGCTCATCAATATAAAAATATCCCATCTTTGTAATTTACAGAATCTAAAGGGAAAATACTTAACGTTAAATGAGTCTTAACTGCCTTCGAAATATGTATCGCCATATTTCGTCTTTGAGGTGATGTACATTTCTAGTAGTTATGTCGTTGAACTTTCGAAGGTGCTTCGGAGCTGTTTTGAACTATCAAGCGATTTGGAATAACTGGTTTCCCTTATAAAAATCAACCATACTGCTTTGACAAAAAGTCGGTTACCTAGTATGGTAACATTTACAAGCATGAAGTACCCTGGAAAACTGAAAATAAACTTCTGTTTGTAACAGTTAATACCATAGAGACTAACATTTTTTGAGTACACGAAGCATGGAAGTCACAGAGGTATACGTTACATAATTTTACTCTGATTTGTGGTGATGGATGTGTTTAAAAAAATTTTGCATCCTGCCGTCATTGTGTTACTCCTTTGGGACGACAGGTTTTTGTGATTCAATATTTCCCAGAAATTTTTCCCTCAAAACGACGTGACGCAAAGTGGCATCACAGAGAAGACCGATTGGTTCCGGCAGACTAGGTTGTCAGCTAAGCTAGGAGAGGCAAAACTGAGACACGAAAAATTCGAGCGCCAGTGTGTCAGTGGGAACTTATGACAATGAATAGTCGAGCATCTGGCGGTTTTGCTTACAATCAGTGGTAACGACTACACCAGCTTTCTGGCATTTCGGAATATTTAAACTTCACTTCGAAAGCTCGATTGAAAGCAGACGTGGAGCATTGAAAGCTGTTTGTGTTGATCATACCACTCTGTTGGTTACCCCTACAGTCAAAGTGATACCGGCGCTTCTGTAAAGTTCTTCACAGGATTGTGTAAGTGAGATGAGAAGAGGAGTCACGGTTACCAGAAAATCCGGAATTTCTATATAGACAGCAGGCAGTTGCACCTTGGATACTTATTCCGGTACATTCCTTATTATCTCGAGGTGGAAACCAACGAAACACTCCAAGAACAATCTACGGATACAAAAGCAGCAACGTACGACTGGTGGTAATAGGCTTCCATTTACTGAATAAATCATCATAAAAACAGTATAACGGCTAGTGTGTAGTTAGTAAATGTTTACTGACACTTTTTTTATACCACTGTTAACAGAATATTCTTCTTCTCTTCAGTGTCTCAACCTTATATCCACATTACTTTTGTGTAATACTCGGAATTAGGGACTTCGAATAGATCTGGAAGTTGTACTCGGATTGAAACCTCTCAGGCAAGTAATAAGGAGAAGACCTCGTACAAGTTGTACGAAGCAGTTCTTATTCATCAGACACGAAGTTGAATTTAAAAAAGTACAAGAGTATTGAAGAAATCACAGTCTGTTATTGTGGTCAGCACATGCAAAATCACAAACTGTAAGCTAATTGGTACAATACAGAACAAAGAAATTGGCGAATAACAAAAGGCGTAATATTGAGACTGTTTATCCAATCCTGACATGGTATCATTTACCGCGAAGTTTGGACTAGTCCTTTGTTAGAACTCCTATTGTGCCAGGGTTTGGAGAGGTAGTGAATTGAGTAGATATTAGCTACAATTTGTCATGAGCTTAATCACACGGTGTTGTAGTTGGGTTCTCCGGTCATAGCAACAGTGACGAGCAAGTTACTCAGATAAAAATATTTCCAAAAGACAAAGAAACGAAAACTAGTTGAGATACTATCGTATGAATGCAGACAAGCCACCGTCGAGTTGAAGAATTACCAAGTCCTCAATTTGGTTGGCGAAGCCAACACAATTTGCTCAAGAAACGACCAAGTTGTAATATCTCATAATTACGTTGTTGCCTGATCACCTCACCGTCTTTCTAAGCGGTTCATGGTCATACTGATTATGACCAGTTGAGACCAACGCTTGATTGGTATGCAAATCACTTGTTGAACCTTAGTTGTAAACCCAATTCGCAGCTAACCCATGCCACTTAAAGATCCTTCACAAACACCACTTGTTAATCCGTTTTTCTAAGTACAATCTGTTTGGAGTCCCTTAATTAGGATTAAACTCAGTGAGAATATTCTCCCTTTAACAGTTTCCTGAAGCCGATTTCAACAAACACTATTCTATTTTATCCAAACGAGTACAGCTGTCCTCAGATCGTTAGTGTATATTACATGCGACTACAAAATATCTGACTGTTGACGGTGTAATCAGTTAGTAGGGCTGACGAGCAAACCCGTTTCAAGCTACTGTGTAAAAAAAAGCTTGTTGCTAGTTGGAATTGCCTTTAAATATTCACTCACTGATGAACATTTTAACCCAGGGTGGTGTTGGTTTGACTGGACCAGCACTGAGAAACATTAGAACGCAACAGTGTAAGATATATATATATATATATTCAAAAACAATTTAGTCATAAGCAAGAAAACACATATAAGCAAACAAATTTCTTATTGTGACGGACGCAGTCGCAACCAGGGTCCCATATTTAATTCCAAAATCTGTGAGAATTATGTAAACATACTTGTGACTGAATAGTGTTGTCTTCTATGTCACAAAAACCAACACAAAATCGAGCTAGTATCTTGGTTCCGACAAAGGCTACACGAATAACTAGAAGGCAGAGTAAACACCCATTGCGTCATGAAATCGGTAATTCGATTTCAACAACCCTTGTGTGAATCATGGGAACAGTTCTGAGACGGAGTCTGAGTACGCGACCAGAGGTTATGATTCTCAATTGAATAAATGACGGAGGTAAACCAACAGCTGTGTTAAACAAACTGCCGAAAAATTATCACACATAAGATATTCAGCTGTTCAGAAAGGCAACTGATCAATACGGATATGCCGTCGGTGTTTTAATTAATAACTAATCGGTAACCAGTCAATAATCTAGTAAAATACTTGACAATTAAATGATGACCGTGTCGTCATTTACTAGCCACATATATAATCATCCTTTTCTATTCACAGAACTAAAGTGTACAAAAGAATTACTAACCATTCTCAATGGCATGCTTTATGCCATGTTGAAGATTCCGATCAAAATAATTTACTCTAACAAACAAGTATACGATGCCCGAACGAAGTGTTCTGTTGGTTAGTTAGGTATTTGCAACAAAATTGCAAAAATGCCACGCTTTCTATTGGTTACGAACGGTTCCCAACCAGAAACCGGTAATTTTCTCAATTAGTACATTGAGTAACCTAATTATTGATAAGTAGTTTGTCAGATTTAATAATTTAGAAGAGATCTATTCGCGAAAAATCTGGACTTCAGCTGGATACGAACCAGCAACAGAAACAACGTGCCGAAATGCTGCAAATGCTCTACCAGCTGAGCTACGAAGCCACACCGGATTCCAGCGTGAACCGATCGAGAAATCCTGCTTCGGCAGTCAATCGGCTGGATCATTTGATGGATTCCATATGACACAGTTTGTTGGGTGGGTAACTAGGTCCAGATGTGACATTTCTGAGCTTCCGGCGTGGCTTCGTAGCTCAGCTAGTAGATCGCTTGCCACGTTTTGGCGTGGTGTTTCTGTCGCTGGTTCGTATCCAGCCGATGTCCAGATTCTTCGCAAATGGGTGTCTTCTAGATTAAAATAATGTACAGATTTGACCAACGACTAGAATTTTTGAACAAACTTTTGTTTTACATACTTCATGTGTACTTAAAGTCCATTAAGATTTCATGTCAGCGGAGTGTTGGTGTGACGGTGACTTAGCCTCAGGATCATTTACTCAATGGCAATCTTATAGAAAAATTGGAAAGTGAACAACTGCTTGTGAACAGTCAGGTGCATCATCTTTATAACTTAAATGTAGACGGTGAGATTGTTGCGCACTCAACTGATGTGGCTTCAAAAAGTGTCCTTGAAATGGTCCATCAAGCTCACACTTTCTTTCAGTCAACCGTTGACCTGGAAGCAAACGAGTCATTTTACTTTTCCGACGTGGCAGTGTACTGACGTCCCAATTCGTTCCTAGTTGTTCAGCCCATAGCGAAAAGTGGGCATGCAAGAAACTCACCATTTCTTCGTGTATGTCTACTGTACACTCAGTACATGGTCAAACAGTGAGACACTGTTAAAGCGTTGGCAGTGGGAGAACAAATGGCAGTTATAGGCTGATAACCTAACACAAAGGATGGTTACAGTAAAACGCTTTTACCATTGACAGTTAAAGCGCTACAACTCCTCAAAAGTCAATTTCTGTATGAATACCGGCTAAACATTTTCACCTCCTATATCTATAGTAGCAACTGTGTGACCACTTAGCAGGCTATTCCTTCAGTCTTCATCCTGCGCAAGATGCTGATTGGTTCATTGCGATAGATACGCCCTACAAATTAGATTTAAAGAGGATATGCAATATATCTGGTGGTCGAACCGTCTGTTATAAACACTTCTACATCCGAATTCTCCTTACACAACTTAATCTGCACACTCTTAATAACTTCTCTCAAATAAGCTGATCCTGTTCTTTTCAGTCTATACTCCATAACTACATTCAAAAGTAGTCATTCCAAACGATTCCCTATGTTACGCGGAAACAAACTACCCTAAGGGTCCGTTCTGGTCCATTTTTTAAGAATTTCACCTTATGGCTTTCGCACTTCAGGATTTCTTTGTAAGTAAATATTATCTTGCCTACTTCAAACATTTCATTTGTTATGTCAAATGTTTTGATAAGATCGCCTTCGATGAGCCTGCAACTGATGTAGAAGCAGCCTAACGATTTAAGCCCACTGAAGTGCTCCCGCATCTAGTGGTTTATAGGAAACGTCGTGAAACAGTATTGAATCCACCGCACGATTTCAGCACTCTTTTCCAGCTCTCCAGACAACTAATGGAAATACCAAGCAGCAGGTGATAATTGACTTAATCAAGCGTCTTTCTAAAGCCTAGACGGGTAACCTAGACGAACCACCTATGGTCTAGTAACAGGGATATTTTGTCGAGGAAAGCCAGTAAATTCGTCGTATGGTCATATCTAAGAAACATAATGGTGTGTCGTCAAGTGCCTGCTAGTGGTAACTGTTGTACGATGCTGTTGCGCTAAATTCTCTCTGAAACTTTGGCATGATAAAAAAATAAAGCTGACAGACTTGAAGCATTAAGTCTCCATACTGTTGCTGTCTCCGTGCATAAACAGGGCTATTGCCTCCCTCTAGACTGTAGTGATAGTGCATGAATAGACAGGTTAGTCAGTGGTTCAGCCATGATAAAGTTCAGAGGCTTTATGACCACCGAGTATGTGCCATCTGGGCTTACTTCCCTGGTAGCCTTCAATACTACCATCCGCTCTTGCATCCCACTCTCTGTGACAGTGACTGCAATCATCAGCTAAGGAAAATAACTACGTGTTGTCTATCTGGTATCACAGATGTTTACTGCTGCAGAGAAGATGAGTTATATTTCACGTTTTTCTGCATTTGTCTACTCCTGTATACTCATTTCTAACAAACTACAGCTAGTCTGGTGACTGTCTTTGATTGTGATCGATCAGCCCTAACGAAAGAGCCTAGACAAAATGGTACCACCGTACGTACGTTAACGGCATAAAAGATTTTTTGAAAATATCCACATTACACTTACTTTATTTCTTAGAACTGTTTGCTAAAATGTTTTCTATGAGGATTGTAACTGTCATACATATACTTGCACATTGAAACTCTATGTTCTAACGGCAAAATTCCAAAAATAATTTTAGGACGGTGACTGATTGATGGATAGATCAGAAAACAACAGTGTAGCGAACAAGCTCGTTTTCGGTTATTCATCATCA
>LUCH01001790.1:32409-89583 GCA_013368495.1 Paragonimus heterotremus
GTGATTGGCATTGACTCGGTAAATCGGACGGAAACAGGAGTCCAGGTTGACAGTGTGATTCGTATCAACGAGGTGTGAAACAATGGCGCTCGTAATTGTCTTCGTCACTCCACTGATGATCCAGGCTGGATGGTGCTCACGGATACGTTCAGATAAACGCCTGGTCGTGGCGTTCCAAGTAGACGGTACAAGAATCGAACTCACCGGATTGCAGAACTCTACCTCAACCACCACAATCATCAAGTCAATTACGTTGTCATAAGATAAGCTACGTTTACTACAGATTGCAGTTTGGAAAATCAGCCGCAAGTTTTACAAGCGACAACTATGCGATGTGCATGCATGTCTACATTTATATATCCAATAATGACCAAACTACATCCGTCTATACACATTCCGATCATAGTCCTTCAAGTGTACACTGGACACTAGGTATTTGGACGAAACCAAATTTGGCTGATCTCAAAACACATATCGTGACGCAGGTGTTCACTGGATTCAGTCACCACGACAATTTAATTTGGACCAAATGGAATGCTTTTCTGGTTTAAGAATCATGGCAGTTTCTGACGTTACAATCATTTTTTGTACATCGTGTGGAATATATTATCATTTACAGAGTTATGCTTCTTGAACACTAACCATTTTTCGCCTGTAATAGATTTGCTTTGCATCAAAACGGTATGTTTGCTTCTCGGTGAAACATGCTAGCCAATTTGTCAAAATGTTTCAATGAAACTATCATTTGAATTCACTCTGAGTTCCAAATGAAACATCCTCGGTTTGTTCAGATATCATGAGTGACAAGTGGTATTTTATTTTGCAGATGCCACCTAGGAATTAACTCATAGTTTCGGAGAGGTTTGTCAATCGAAAAACGCGGCTGTTTGTGCTAGACCCACATCATTTCTTCTACAACAGGTTTGTCTGGCTTTAAGGCCCGAGTATTTTGCATGCAGTTTTTCCCCCTAGCTTCACACAAGAACTACTTGTCATTCACACCGACGTATGAGGAACCAAAGTATATCCCATACAATGTGATTGACTATGTACGCGTACGACTCCTTCCAGTATCTGGTCAAATTTGACTGCAGGCAAACACCAAACCACTCAGAGCAGCCCAAAACATCTATCCACGAGCGTACTGTCAAATCGGTGGTAACATACACCAATGCATCTCACCTGTGTGTGGGGATCGGTTGAACGAACGGAAATGCAAGACAGCCAATTCGGAACTATTTGAAGGATCATTTGCATACACTTCGACTTCGAATACCAGAATTATGTGCGTGTACTCGTTTGTGAAAGTGTGCGTGGTTTGATGCCCTTATGGGGTAAAAATTGTTCATCAGCGTCTAACACCACATCATTTTCCAGGACGTGGAGAGTTAACAAAAATCGCCAGAGTTCCGGTGGTTGAACCGAGTTGCAGTTCGAAGCCGGAAGTGTAGTCCGCAAAGTTGGTTGATTAATGTTCGGTGGTTAAAAAGAGCATACTCCAAAGTGGAGCGAACATTGGTATTCAGTGAGCAAACTCATCGAACCTAACCTCTAGAACATCTACGTTTGTCTTATATCAGGCGGATGTGCTATTGACCACTGGCCTCAAAGCAGTCCAAACCTAATATATAGTAAGAGTATATTTAGTCTGCACGAACTATATAGGCTTAAACGACCATCTACCTGCACATTCTTCCGCAATCTTTCTTTTTCTTTTCAGGTTTCGTGATTTACTGGACGGACTAATATATTTCGTCAGTATTTGTGGCAGCTTTGTGAAGCACCAGTGGTGAAGATCGTAACTTTAGTGTATACTTGGAATTAACACTATAGTCCAGACAATACAGAAACAAAAAATATCAGATTTTAGACAGGTACGATAATTATGAATAAACATGGAGGCGGTTGAATTCACTTCAAAGCCACTCACTTTTAACCGCGGTTTTCATATTCTGGTTGACTTATTGGTTAGCCTCCTTCGAGATGACGTGTTATACTTGGACTTGTCTCTCGTTAAAGCTCGGTATTATTCGGTAGCAATAACAATACTGTTCAGCTGGTTGAACAGAATCAAAAAGTTCAACTTGGCAAACAATTTCGTAATGTTGGTTATCACTTGGAGTTGAGAGTACTTTTCCACCTGTGAGAATATAAGACAATCCGAACATTTCCCACAGTAGGATGTGTCTGAGTGCACTGGCACAAAAAGTCGGTTGCCTCATGAGAACGTGGACAATAATTCAAATTTCTGTCATGAAAAGTAACAGTATTGAAGGAAAGTTCTGACAAGAGCGAAACACAAGTCTTACATGTTAACCTGAAGATAATTAGCTGATAGATATAGACAAACAAGAAGAAGTAGTGATCGACTCCGACAAGTCCTCACGTTAGTTTGTAATCATTGTGGGATTGATCAGTTTCGGCTGGCTTGCAAATGGACCGGAAGTTGAACCTTACTGTATAATGAGACAGTATATACATATATGCTTACCGTTTGTGCCGCACCCCGTGAACATTCTGGTCTTGACTGTACTTCATTCTGATAGCTGCTCAGCGAAAATGGTCGAATAATAAATCATATCAAGCTTACAAGGGATAAAAAGTTGGCTAATACTGTAGAAATTCATGACGAAGTGGATTCTACCATACGGGCTAGACCATGGGTACAATAATCTGTCGTGTCAGAAAGAGAACCAACAGCCATCCAAGTAGGCGGTCATCCACTCACCAACCTAGCAGACAATATCTCTCGCCTTTGCGTAGAAGCCTTAAAGCCTTAATAACCCTTGATCGTTCCTTCTTTTTGAGGGTTTCTTTCAGCTGTTAGCAGGCCTATTGAACAAACTGCAGTATGGCGAACATTCTGTCAACAAAATGAGCTAACCAGTGAGAATATTTGCGAAACCGACCTCGTAAAGACGCGAAATACGATCTATGCCAAGAGCCGTGGTTACCTCAGTTGATAAATAGCCACAAAGTAACGAACAAGCTCGTTGTCTGTTAGTACACCTTGCTGTCAACATCTAACGAAATGTGGTTACAATGGCATTGAATCTAGTAATATGCCTAGTGGTTTATGAAACGTCTTGCTTATTTCAAAAGCTGGCAAACAAGCAGGATCAGAGACTGAACATCATTATTGGCTATAGTTGTGACCTCTGTTAGCCGTATATGCATACATGAGGAAAAACTGCCGACAGTTTAAACTCTTTTCTAGACCTGCACAAAAATCGGGTGTCAAATTGGCATGATCCATAGATGATGCATTGTTGTCAACAAATCGGTAGTAAACCAAAGTGAATTAATGGAAGAAAAATTGCTACCATTACACCGTTTCATTTCCCACTTACCCGGCCCAAAATAACGTCTAATAGGCAGACTGTCAGTCAAGAAAACCACAATAAAGACGGGTATGACGGGGTATTGAAACCATGCCATATGAAAATAATTTATACAATTAGAAGAAATCGAGACTATGATTGAAATTCACAGCACGAACAATAAACAACCAAACAGCAGACAAAAAATGACCATGATTTCAACGGTGTCCTGACTACGTCCGTTCCAGAGATGGACAAAAGGAAACAGTCCAACTTTTGTTTTCTGAAACCTTCAGATATATTTTTTTAAAGTCAAATTACAGCTACCGATCTATTGTTAAAGAGTTCGGTTTATTTCAGATTTGATGAGGCTTTCATTATCGTCAACACCCTCCTCTCCTATCAAATTTCAGGGAGTTGTCTGATTTTGATTTTTCTATGTTGCTATGTACTTGTCATTTATCTTAGCCATTCGTATTTGAAAAAAATTAACCGTCTTTACTCCGTATCAGTTAAAGACTAAATTTTGTTGTCCATTTTTTATATGCTAGTTCATCAGTCAAACTCAAAGAGACCCCCCTATGTTGCTTTTAGTTGCTAAGATTCACGGGTTTCTGTATGATGGACAATCAACAGCACCTTAGATAATTTCTTTTTTCAAGCAAAGGATGTATTCCATTGGTCAGCTTCTGTCTCCTAAGATTACGAACTTGAATACCAATAACATTTTTTTAACATAAATCTTTTAGCAATTCATTTGCTTAACTGGTCACAATTTCTGCATTGGAAAGAGAGCCTAGATGTAGACATTATTGCATTACATTTAGTGCTAACTTTAACTGCTTCATCTACATCAAAGAATTCTCCCGGCCTTAATGGTTTTCATTTTCTATCTAGTGATCAGACTCTATCAACACGTCATATCGGAATATATTCTACATTACTGGTTGCACTGCTTTCCCTTAACGTTTGTTGAAACCCTTAAGCTCGTTGACGTATCATCGGGATACACTGCTGTCTCTTTGACGGATAAAGTTACGGTTTTCCTATCCGTACGTCGTGCAACCTGTAATAAATTCTCTCATTAGATATTTGCGGCTTCCGAATGACTCTCTACACATCAGTTTTCGTTTAATAAACTCGATAGACTTGTTAATTGATTCTATTTGAAAGTTCACATAAAAATCACTTGCATTCCTTGTTATTTTTCCTTGTAATAAACAAGTAATCATTGTAGAATTTGGAAAACAAACCTTTACACAATCTGATAGTTTCAATCACATTGTTAGAAGCTGCTTTGCCTTCTCCTACCCTGTATAACACAGTAAATTTATTGTAGTGGGAAGATGGACACCGATAGATGCTAGAATTTTGTGTTGTCTCCTCAGTATCAAACAACAATAACTATATATATATATAACTAGCGTAGTGGATGTTGTAGAAATGAAACAGCAAACGGGGTGGGGAAGAACAGCGCAAACTTATTAGATCCATGGAAGTCTAAGGCTTACGTGCAAATATTCCCCGTAGATTTGGTGCCGGACTGAGGCTATCAATGACGACCGTCTCAGCGAAACAGGAAATTGCGGGGTAGCTTGATGCATTATAATCTTGAATGTCGATTCGAGATTAGTTCGACGATCGGTGGCGAACATGTGTCTGAGGATAGATGAGACCGGAACTTTTGCTTGATCCAGGGACGAAGAAAGCATATTATGCAGTCACATTCTGAATCTGTTTTGACAGATATAAATCTATTGGACAAGTATAAGCCCTGTGTCGCAAAATGTTACAGATAATTTTTTCACCGCACGTTAACATTAAAGAAACTGAAATTATTTTTTATTGTAATGGTGAACCGGCTTCTTTTAAGTAAAAATGATTGCAATAAAACTGTAGAATCTCACTTAAATATACAAAAGCTTTGTCTTCTAAACACGCAAGTAGACAAAAAATTTTCAACTGAGCTTTGGAAATTTCATCATGCTGCACAAACATATTTCATCCCTGAGGCCTATACACACCAGGCTGCATTGTTGGTGGAAAAGTGGTAAAACAGTTAGAGTAAGAGAGTTGGAAACGGTAAGCCCATGGATAAAATACTGTTTGAAGGTAGGCAACATAACTATTCCCAATTGTTACGTTATCAGCTACTTTATGTAGAAATATCTCACTGAATCCACTGATACACATTATGAGCAATTCCACAAAGCTTGAATTCAGTTGAACACATGTATCTGTCAAAATAGACACGTCTTATTTTCCAGTATACACAGTGAACTAGGTTATAGTACAAGTAGTATTTTTCGTTCCACGGTTATTTCCCTAAAATCTGAAGCCCAGCTTGTTAACAGGAAAACGTTCAAATTATGCCAAATAAATTGTGGTATACGCTATACCGATCCGGTGTAAAAGCGATGAAGAACCTGGAGTACTAATGGATGTGTTCTCGATTTGATTTGTAGATTGTAATCTGTGCTTTGCGATTAATGATGATCTTGCACGCAACTGAGGCGGACAATTCAGACGGGCTTTGACGGGTCTACACTCAATCAACATCAACTAGCCGAAGTGGTACGGACTACATGACATCCGTCGAGAACGGATCTTTACCAGGGTGCATCGGACTTATGCTGGTAGCGTTACATACGGTAAATACTTCCATTGTTTCCAAACCTAATCATCAGTGTTTGTATGTGTGTGTGTGTGTAGTTTTGTGCACGACTGTTTGGGTGTCAGTCAACAGGTGGTTTATCACTAGTTTTTGTGGTACGTGACCCCCAACAGCTAAAGCACAAAATCGTCTTAGTCTCTTGCTCGCGGTATGATGGAAAACACGCATAACCTCAAAATGAATGCTACACAAACAATCCGGACAATTCTGCGTTTATCGTTACTCATTTGGTGTGCATGCTGTTTGAGTAAATAGCAAGTAGAATAAGATTGATTAGCGCTCAGGCAACAATGATAATGTATGGAACAGTGACGAGAGTGGAGGTCGTTCAAACTTGAGCGCTGCTTCCCACAAAAGAAGTAGAATTTTGTATTCAGGTTGTTAACATCAAGCTGTTGGTTTCGAAACTACAGATGAATGGCTACAATGACAAATTTTTGACAGAAACACAATCGTCCACTGGACAAAATTCAAATATTGTAGAAACGGAAAAGTCTGAAGACTTAGGTTGAACAACGCTTACGATTGATTGCAAATTTCAAAGTCGCCAGGTAGTCCCCTTTTTTCCGTCGTAAACCTCCTCCGTCCACGAGAAAAACGATTTATCCAATCACAATTAGCGGAAATGTCCAAAACGGTCGAGAGGTACCCTTAGTTATTTTTACCCGTCCAACCTTTATTCCGCTATGATCATTAATGGATTAGTGATCACAATTATTATCTTCAATAACTGTCATTCCATTTTCTGATTCCAGAGTGTTTTTAGGTCGCTACGCACCATATAAATGCATTGTAATTTCCTGATTGTCGTACACGTTTTTGGGATGGAATAAAGCTATTTTTTGCACGCGTCTTTTGGTCTGTCTTGAGAGCGAATCACTGAGACAGTCACGGTAGTTTCGGGACCGAGATTTTCCCTGTTAATTATTGCCAGGAGGAGAATATGATTTTTTGCTAATCGCACTAATTTACCGAAAACGAGCCAGGGTATTATTTCGAGGGTTTACAACAGAGGTCTTACAATCACCGCAACCAGCCCTGTTCGAAAAACTTTAACCTAGATATTTACTGATGTCGGAACTCTTCCGAGTGAAGCTAATACCGTCAGTCAGACGTTTTGCGGATATCACTGTCACGATTGGAAGTTCCAAGTTCACCACACTTTCACGAGGTTACCGTGTTGGCCACTGCATTGCATTAGGAAAGAGTGAATTATTATATGCAGAAGCTCGACCACATTCACTGATGAGTAATTGTTAGATTGACCCATCACCTAAACAAAGGACAAAGTAACTGTCCTGTTAAATCCAACTGACTCCCCCCAAAAAACTAGGACTTCTCTCCAAGTTGAAATCACAAAAACCAGTAAACCTGTTGTGCGGTATTTTCATTAATGGTAGTTTGAAGGTCATCTGGTTGATAAAAGTTGAACACAGCTCAAAATTGATTGCAGCTTTTGCAATTATACGGGTACTTCATTCAGCCCAATTTGAAACGAGTGCTATACTCCACTTCTGCTGTTGTTACAGCTCGTTTGTGTTGCATGCAGTTGTATTTTTTAAGTGACGGTGTAACTTGTTGTTCGCATGATCAGGCGAACTTGAAAGTAGTTTGTTAAACAAAACCCCCCAACTCTTTTGACGAAAGCTACACTTATGGATGCACATGCAAAATTGTTGAAGGAATTGCGGCATAATAAAGACGGGCTTTGTGCTGTAGCACAATTTTTGTGAATTGATATTGAAGCTCATCAGACAGCTTCGACCCCTAATACCGAATTCAGGATCCTTAGAAACATGATCGTTTTAGAAAAAGCTAACTCTATCGTTGAAGATACAGTTATTTGTGCACATATTGAATGTGGACAAGCCAAGATGATAAGAATGAAGTTTACTTCTGATCTGTTAAATGTATGTTTCAGTTAACAGTCGTAAGTAAGAGACAAACAAACTCAACTGAGGGACACTCGCAGAAAGTCTGAATCGTCTTTAGAGCACCGCTGTTTAACCGCGATTGTGAGTGGCATACACTGAAGGCAACTGATAATTACTCATAAATTTTTATTCAGATGGGGCGAGTTTACTTCATCAGGGAAAACCGTAGTTGTAATTTTGCTTACCTCGTGATCGCAGTCTGTGTTAATCAATTCGTCGTGTGTAGCCAAGGGCTATCCAACAGGTGAAGATTCCACTACCGATTGGGACTGATAACAAAAATCGGATGTTGGTAACCCAGTCCACTGGACAGTACCGGTTTCCGCTGTATGCAAGATGTTACTGCAAAGTGTTAAAGTGTCTTATTGAACTGTTGTATGTATTGACAGTTTGTGTCCACGTTAAGCATCTAAGCTTTGTGTTCAGTATACGCGATCCCAGCACAGCGAGCACAGTGTGTGCCTTTTTCTGTTTTATAAAAAGCACTGATAGTTCAGTTGGGTTAGAAACAGCGCAAAGTACAATAGCTATTGGCTGAAAGAGATACTCAAAAAGAAACATCGTTTCTGAGGATCAGAGATGAACAAGATATCTCCAAATTACGATGAAGGAAAACTAATAGCTAGATGTTTCGTTTTTCGTTGAAGACCATCATACGTGTGAATGATTACATTATAGTTATGCCTCAGTATTAAGTGCGCTGTCAAATCTCTCGACAGCTGACTGATGTTCTCGTTTACCTGGTGTGCTCAAATTTTTTTAGTGATAGTAAAAACCGACTGAGTTATACGATGCCGCTTTCTCAGATACAGTAACGTCTTCGTGATACTGGACCACAACATGAGACTAGGGTTTCTGTGCTGACGAAAACTTGATCCACTGTATCTCAAATAATTCAAGGAGTGCTCTCCACAAAACCTTCACTGTACAACGTGGGATGATGTCAACTGATTTCGAGTTTCGAATAACTGCACAGTCCGTTGAGGTGCGCTTAGTCTTCATTTATTATTTCATACGTAAAAGATCCTTCTGTAAGTTATTAGGCCTACTTGTATAACATACAAATGGTGTAGTTAAGCGTGGCAATTTTAAGGGCAACATTTAGGTTACACTTCTAAAGAACCTTAAAAATTATCGAAGTGACTTGGAAGCTATAGGTTAATGAAAAACTAATCAAAATGTAAAGACCTGGATTTTTAGTTTATGTGACAGCGAACTGTCGATAAACACGTTATTCACTCAGTTCTTTTATTCTATGAGCTTACTGTCAGATAAAAGTTTGATTCTACACACGATCTTTGAGTCTTACTATCTACTCCTCTGTCCGAATCGTATCATCTTAATAAAGTCTCGTCAAAAGTGCGACAATTTTCTCCTTTTGTCCATCCATTGTACTACTGTATAACCCATCTTCTTATAAGCTGTTTGCTACCCCGTTATCTTCGATTACTGTCCTGCTACAGTCGGCAAATTCTCGAAAAGTGGTTTATTATGTATCGTCGCCTCCTTCAATGTCTCTTCACTTCAAGTGGAATAATTGTCTATATCGCCTTTATGTACTCTGAAACTTGTAAAATGTTATCAGCAAACTTCTTTGCTACTCGTTCCACAATCTTCTAGGCTTGTTTACCAAATGTGATCCACTTTGAACCCATATTTCCTAACATCAGAATATTAGTTCCGATTAACTTCATATATTATTTTTTGTTGTAGTAGGCGCACAACAATTACACACTTAAGCAAACAATTTGATTGGTGGCTGCTTCTGATAACATTCACTCTTGCTTCATATGTTTTCAGCACATGGTGGACTTATAGTTTGCTAATTTATATTACTGCTAGATGTTTACCATGACCATTAGACTCACTGGTTGAATAGTAACTCAACATTAGAGAGAATAAATTAGATTGCTTCTTTTCGTTACTCTGTGAATGTCTACACTATAATTACTTCATCAGTTTATGTTCGTCTAAAGCGGTTGTTGTAACCACAGTGTTAATGATTTTACACAAAATCTAACGGAATTATCACAACTTACCATTCATTTGCATTATATTCAGACAGTCGAATAAACTTTCGTAAGCATCTATTCACGTCTATTAACTGTTATTAGGGATTTATTTGGTAAATAGGGGTTTACTGAACTATTGTATGTATATATAATTTCTCGACTGTTTTTAACCATAAACTGAGCAACGTGATAAACTCTAGATTACGGTAGTGTTCAACATTTAAAATCATTCAAGTGTTCTTAATATTCACATCGCCTTTCGAATGACTGGAAAAATAGGAATAGTGACCGAATTATTGTGGTTAATTATGTAAACGGTGGATTGATGATTTCAAACAAATGCTAAAAAATAAGTTTGTAATCAGTTCATTAGCAGAGAGTCTTCAACAGACCGGATGTAATGAAATAAGACTGGAGCGGTTTTATCAATGGAGAAGGTTTCGTCATTAAGAGCTAACGCACAAATTACCGCGAGCAGAACTGTGGGCGATCAACGATAACGCATGAAAAACTACGATCAGTTGCCACAATGAATTTGTTTGTAGTAGGTCGTTATTAAAACAAACGGTCTGAAGATATGTCAAACTTGAACAACCGAGTTACTTACGGCAAGACTGTGAGACGTAACAATAAACTGGTCAATCAAAACGCAAAAAGCTTGTCGCCGTTGTTTCTATATAAGAAGGTTTCGTTTATCTAACAAACTGAGACTGATCAGTGCCACTCGAATCACTGTTGTTCTGATTCTCTCGATCTGATAGCTTAACACGAGACTACCTGATGGAGTTTACGTTTTCAAGTATTCCGATTATGTCCAGCTCGGAGTAGCCGCTTAAAAACTCACAGGATATCTTGACACATCGGATAATTACGTAGTCATGCGCATAAAAGCAGTCAGTGATTTTGTTTTTTGGCGTTGTTGTTTAGTGATAACTATACGGATTAATGTATTACCTTTCGTCTCTCTATTTGCATACTCCTCAGGAATACTTCAGTGGGTGTATGTTAATGTCTAAGCTTCAACTTTTCACGGTTGCACGATTTTGTAGAATGTATTTTAATCCGCATTCCCAATATGTTCGAGGCTTTGGTTAGTATGAATTATACACCACTTATGAATACTTACTGCTTTCACATTTGTATGGACTTTACTAGTGATGTTTTTTGAAGGAACAGCTAAATTCCAGATTTTCTTATGTTAAATTTCACTGGTAGTACATAGGTATATCACTATCGGGAGATAAACTCCAGTTCGTGTTCTCACATGGCTGTCATTCTGTCTACAGTAACCATAAACACAAGTACATATATAATAAATAATTATACACCCTGAATTCAACAAACCGTCAAACAAAAATACGCAACACACTCAGCATGAATGCACTGCAAAAGAAACAGTTTTCACTGTGACACGACATCACATCTCATACAATGCTGAATCGGTCGGTCAGGTCATTATTATCTTACAAGTTGCGGCCATTCTGGAAATGCACTGTGAACGGTAAGTGTGGTCACATTAGTTTCTTACAGGTTAAGTAAATAATGGTGTGTTTCACGAAGACAAACTTATTCCTACCAGTGGACTAGACGACAACTCGTGTATAACCTGTACTGTAGTGTGGGGAGATACAAGTCATCGTTGAATCTCTCGTCCTTATACTTCTACACCCGTAAATTTCCATCCAACATCCTCCAGAGAAATCGTTACTCTTCAATTCTTATTCCACATGTCAGCAGAACTCTAAACTTAGGTCAGCGATTATCTATATGCTGATCACAATAGAACCATATTATCTGGAATGCCACTTCACTGAATGATTGAACTGCATAAATTCGAACTAAAATATCTAGCGGGTGGCGAGAAGAAAGCAGTATTGGTAGTGGCAAGTTACTTCAATCACTCTTGTTAACTGCACACGTAAATGTTTGGCGAGCCACGAGGGAAGTTCATAGTGGTATGATAACTGGTCCACGAAACCGCGTAGCCACTGATAACGGTCTCTGTCTAGATTATTTCGTTGAACACTTTTTCCATGTAATTTTTCAACTCTTACCCAAACGATTGTTCCGTCGTCCTCATTATAAGCTTTAGAGAGGTTAACCTAGAAATTATAATTTCCTGTGATTCGACTGAAAGTGATCTATTAGCTGTGGTTCGCTTGCACTCCTCCAAACACTAAGAAGTCAAACAGGTGTCACACTAATAAGACTTCATGCTGTGTTAACTTCACCAGACAGATTTCATCATCAGAGGGGCTAACTTCAACAACAGTCTCACGCATCGACTAAAACTAATAGTTTGCGAGTCGTTGGTTTTTGACCGAATTGCCTAAACAACCGCATTATATACCTTCACAAGTTTGGTTTAGTCCCGTTAGTAGTGTGAACTTGTGTGTGTAGATTTCAAGCCAAAAGGCTGGTAAAGATCGGTGAGGAAATCGACTATAACTTTTCAGGACAACTCGTCAAGTAGCAAGCTAAAAGTCTTCTCGTTTTGATCAACCTTTGACTCCATCTTTTCTGAATTCTCTTTCATGACTACATTTTTGCTAAGTGTCTTTCAGTATTTTGTATACTGGAAAAGGAAAGACTTGACAGCACAATCTTCTTTTGGAAGAACATTTCATTTCTGATGTTTTTCCTTGAAGCTAGATTCGGAATGTCACTGCAATCCCATACAACCATTAACTAAACGTCATTTATCTTCTATAGAGAGCGAAATTATTCCGGGCTCTGTTCTATGATTAGAGCACTTAGCAGTTGAGTTACACTTTGGTAGAAGAAACGATATATATATGCATATATATATATATATATATAGTTGGCCACAGACTCATGCTTAGTGAAAGCAAGGATATGTATCTTACCGTCTGTGTATAGTTGAACAGACTATCTTAATTGACTGCACTACAGCTTCTAATAGCGGTGTCTCCTTCTTGTCAGCTAATCTTACCGATAACTTAACTTGTGTATAATGAACATTATGTTGTTTCGCTTGTTTTACTTTTGCATTGAAAGAGGCCTGTAAAAAGACCTCAGTCATGTTATACTTACATCGTACCACACAGAAACATTACCATTTGTTAGACATAATTTTGAGTTCGAAGTTGCTTTAACTTGGCGTCACTTTTCTGGGAAAGTTTGCTATATTCGTTCGTGGCTGGGTAGTTATTACAAGTTATGAGAAGGTATACTATATTGGTGATGGACCCAGCAGGGAATTGGAAACAATAGCATCACTGGCTAACTATCAACCGGAAGAGAAAGCAGCCTGAGCGAGCAAAGGTCATCCGAGTAGTTCGCGCCTACTAAATAGAACCAGAATACTAAACGCAGTTACTTGCATTTGACAACTCCACTTTGATTTCTGTCTGATGAACGCGGATCGATAATCTCAATTCCATAAATATTTAATCGATATGTCATTCGATCATGTGCACTGTGTCAGCATTTTGTTACCCCCGTATAAACTTACTGCTTTTGATAAACATTACATGGCATGAAACAGACTGAATTAACACAGCCGCATTCACTTGTGAGTAACGCCCAGGTTGCTTGATAATCGTAACAAGAGACAACAGCCATCCTGTTGCCCCTAATTGGGATAAGACAACCTGGACGTTACTCGCAAGAAAGTGTGGCTGGGCGTTAATTTGTAGTATTCCGGGTGTAACGAAAGTGAGGTCCACGGCACTGTGACCAAGGTGGTTTCCACATTAGTATAAATCACGATTGTGGAAAAGTTATGCACTACTGGTGAACTTGAGCAAGTGCGAAACTGGTGTCTAATGCTACTTCCCAGAAGTGACTGACTAGAAGCTTATCACACCGTTCCTGACCAGTGCCAAAATTGCAATACCCTTCCGACTGGTATCATTCAAACTTTATTACCGTCGTTTCCGTTAACTTATCGATCGCCTCAGATAGGATCGGACCGAAATAACATGTGCTACTAACCCCGTAATACGTATAGTAAGTTCCCAAACATAATCGAAGGGATGCGAACGTATGTTAGTTAAGGAAACCTCCTGTATACCAGTGTTCACCATAGTTTCAAAGTTTTACCACCCGTGATCTGAATACTCACAATTCTAAAATGTCAGATTCATTTTTCTTCAAACGACGTCTGACAAGTTGCATAGGATTGGCTAAAAAACCATTGATTTACTTCCATTTTTAACCATTTCTTGGACACGTGGTATTTTGCTGGTTGTTGGTTATGCGCTATAGATAGAAAATAGTCTATGTTTATCCACTGGAATGGTATCACGGGTTCCACGGGGAGACCAACATAGTTAGTGGGCTGAGAAAAGGGATTTGTTCTGTTCACGCAGTTACTGGTACACTGCATTGAAGTATGACAAAAATATACCCCAATAAATCGTTAACCCTACTCGGTTTTTAGCTAATAGTTTTGTTGCTTTGATTTCCAGGTCACTCATCTTTAATTAACTCAGTTAATATACAGTGTATAATGAGATACCACGAACAGAACATGAAGGTCTGTGTAGATGAGACGTCGTTAAAGATAACAGAGAAAAAAAGATCGTCACAAAACTGTTTGAACAACACCGCTAGAACACGAAAACTGGTAGATGCAAGCATTTCGTATTGACTCATCAATACCAAATTTACAATAGCATGAAACGGTTTATTTTACATCGAACTGTTAGGGATGGGTGGGGTGGACAGTCGAGTGATCGGTTAGGAAAGGTCACTAAGTCCAGGGCAGGGCCAAGTTCACGAACAATTGTTTCTGAACACACAGGGCCGGCTTCGGCCGATTGATTGCGACAGCCTCAGAAAACCGTAAGAATCTTGAACTGGGATGGCGTAATAGGATTCTGAATGCATAATCCCGATGGATGACGTGACCAGTGATCAGGATGTCTTTTGCGATTGCTGACACCTGTTGTTTGAGGGTCTCAACAACAGTGCCTTTCCTCCGTATTATTGAGTTCTGCACCAAATGTTCCTTCAGCCTGAAAATCAAACACCTCTCGGTTCTGCCTATGTAACTTTCGTTGCGGTTACATGTAATTTGCTAGATGCAGTGTGAGGTGGCACCGACAGGCTGATCTCCTCTGATTGAAGAGATAGGCAGCTTCTGGGTTCGAGCTAGTACACAAAGTTCGGCTGCGTTGAATGTTCGCCTAATCAAATTCGTCACTCTTCGCGTTGTTTGATGTATACCGTAATCATCTTTAAAAGGCACTTCTATATAAGCCTTCTTCTTTCTTACAGTGACCACCGGTTCGGATGGCGGTTTCAGCCTACTGTGCCTTTCCATGAACCTTTCTGGGTAACCATTAAATTGTAAGACAGAAGTGATCAAGTCTAGTTCACCCACAAGATTGTCGGGAGTACAGATTCGTCTTGCGCGTGTGAACAGTGTATTCACTAGTGCGCACTTCTGATGTGCCAACTATGGAAGGTCCGCCTCGTAAAGCATCTAGTGGATCATCATTCCATTTCCAATTAAAAGCTTTTATAAGACTTTTGGCCTACTGTTGATAGCATAAACGAATCTAGTTAAGTTTAAAACACACTACTGTTGTCTAGAAACAATCCTAAACTTAGCTTTAGAGACAGGCTTGTCTTGTTTTTTGTGTATCAGCAGGAAATGTACATACTGGGTTTTTTTGATGGAGTTCAAATGGAGGTTGTATTAAATTCGCAATACAGTACGGATACTTTTGGGGATGAGCATGCCGTTTCTTGTCAAATCACTCCGTTGACGCTTGAAGTAACAACCGGTAGTAAGGTTTCTTCATGATAATGATATAAGAATGCAAATTCTGTTCACTACTCAGTATAACCAGTTCACTCAACTAACACCGTACAACAGTTATCAGTTATCCCACAGCACAGAATAATCTACGAAAACACAACAGCTCTTTTCAAAGACTACTTCAGCATTGTTCCTTACGTAGCAAGGTTGACCGGATTAATTTTCATTCATCACAGAATGTCACATAATCAGACCAGGACGGAAAATGAGACCACATCATTGTCTGCCAACTGTATGTCAGTTGTAACACATGTATAGGTTTTTGTCAATTATTTATCGCACCTATTCAGTTAAAAGTAAGGTACAAAGTACAAGAAACATGAGTTTTAAAAAAATATCGGGTAAGATGAACATTTTATATTTGTCTCAGCTGGCGGATTGCTCTTTCGCTCCTTCTCTCCACCAACTTCGAGCAATAAATTTTGGCCCATTTGCATTCAGAATGTTGCGTTAGGTTTTACAACACCTAAGTTTCCAAACTACTAGCGCGGTTGTGTTCGTGAACTATTACGTTCAGAATACGTCCGATCGCTTCAGTATCAAAGTGGTATAAATACATCAATTTGTATTTTGTGTCGTATCGATCAGTCCAGCATTTTCGTTCCATAAAACCAATTTAGAACAGACTTCTTAAAGGAGTTTTTGGGTACACTTCATTCTAACCATGTGTTGATTCTGGCCAGAATCAATGGAAGTTGTGTTCGGATCAATTCAACTTAAGCTGATAGTTGGATGGCAAAGCGGTGGCTGGAGGGTCGAACCACGGAACCGCCACACCCCGTGCAGGGACGCTACCGTTCGACTAACCGTCTGTGGCAACTTGCGTGCACAATGCCAATCTCAACTGATCCTTATACCTATACCCCCTTGGTCAAACTAACATACTGTATGTCCTACACATATATACTCCTGTATTGATTACATTAATTACTGGCCGAACGTTTCGTACATTATTACACGTAACCAACCCTGCTCCGACACTACGAACTTCCCCTTTGAACTCGCTCATTGTTTGTTTTGTACTACCGCATTGAACTGTTTACGCTACCGTATTATTGGTTGATATTTGCTGACGGTTAAATTCCATGCACTTGGTTGTAAGTTGTATAATTTGCTAACCGTTGCTTACTTATGTACAGAACCAGTTTTATCTCAGTAAACCTTCAACATTCCGTCTTGTTCTGCCATGAATCAAGAGGTTTACAACCGCCCAGATAGACTGCATATAGCCATGAATCCTGACAGATTCTACACCATGTGGTCAAGAATCAATCCGAATTTTTTTACTTTCAGATTTGCTTGACATGAGAACAGTTCCTTCCAGGATTCGGTTCGACTCATAGAGTGACCTTAAACATCGTTTAACATGCATCAATCTCAATAAAGTCGTTTAGACGATGGGTAGAATGAAGCCAACCCTGGACTTTTCCGGTTTTAATTGGAAAACTTTGGAACCAACGCCGTCTACATATCTACTTTCTTTTGAGTAACATTATGATCACCTTCAAACCAGTACACTTCTATTTCCCAGTAACACTGTGCACCAACTGAAAATACAAGAAAAAGGGTTGATCACGAGTGATTAGTAAAACTGTAGTGAAAAAGCTGCTGAGTTAAAAGCTCACACCAGGCGTGAAAATGAAGATGCAATGAATTAGTTGAGTCAGAGCCACAAAAACCACGTATTATTTTTTCGCCGGTCATATATAAACCTCTACATCTCCATTTACGCGGAGGTTTGTTACAACACAAATCTAACGTGCAAGTAGATTCATTGAACTTTTGCAAAAATTCAATTACGGAATATTCCTCATTTCCGAACCGTTCGCTAGAACAATTTCAAACTGATTGAATTATGAGTGGAATATGTATAACAGCTACATTATTTTAGCCAAACTGAAACAACAGAGTTCTGTTCAAAACTGCCGATGAAAGCGCAACAGTTCAAACCACATTCTGATATCCTTCTCCTATTCTGATTCCAACAGTTTGCTAACAAGTGTAAAACACTCTACCAGTTCTTTCATAAACACTTGTCACTCTAAACACTTTTTCTGTCTATCGGATAATATTTGGTCTAAACTAATCCCATAAAATATAAATTTCTTTAATTAAAAGAATTCATAGCAGACAAGGAGATTAACGAAAGCTCAGATGTATTATTTACACACGAATCTGCATTAGACGGTTTGCACAGAAAAGACAAGAAGAAATAATATTTTAGTAATAGAAGGGCAGCAGTCAAAATATTATAAAGCAGAAAATCGAAAGGTAGGGGGCTGAACGAATATCCAACCATTCCCGGTCAAGCATACGACAGTCGCACTAAAACATATAGCGGATATTAGTTTGCTGGCACTAAAATTAGGAGACCTAGATTATCCTTGTTCTACTGCAATAATTCTGGTGATCACGGTATTCTATTGCTCGGATTGGTGTTCCGTCTATATGCGTGACTCCTGTGTTTGAATCCAGCTGGTTTAGTGAGGATGAAAGATCACACTGTTCTACTCGTAAGTAGCTAGGAGGTGGCACGTATTTATGTAAACACGATTAAATACAACACAGCACTTGGGTACACTCTGGCATGGACTGGTGTCTTCCATGTATGAAAATGACATCGGTAACTATGACGTCCAGGCATTACTCTTATGTGTAAATGGATGTATGTGTTTGTGCGGTGTCGAAGCATATACCTCCTGTGTCGGTTTTCTGAATGAACAATCTTTTTTACCACTCGCGTTCTTGGTTCACAACAGTAATAACGAGGCGGTTACGACAAACTTTGATAGGTTGGTTACAAACCGGGCACAATGAAATATTAGATTAGTGTTCTCTGCAAATCATACTACTCACTTGGTGTAATAACCCTAACAAGTTACTTCGCAGACGGCTAATTTCACAAGTAAATGTATACCCCATGAGATGGATTTATGATGCGACATATTGAAATTGAACTTCTTTCGATGCGCCGATAAGACACAGAAAACCGCCTTATCTTACGCAACTTCTGTAAACAGATTTAAAATGTAGTGTCGCAAACAGTTTCGTAGCCACATGTTCTGCCTTCTCGATAACAATGAAAACCTCTTCGAAATGAAAACAGCAAGCATGCACATTGAGCTCAATATATGAGCACACTAGCGAATTGAACAAGTCAGTAAAACAATATGAGTGAAACCGTCCAAACGGCCTAATGAGTAGCCGAAGATCCGAGTTGTTTTTGTTGGTCACGGACACGTTGTTAGGAGAGAGGTTCCAATCACGTGAGACGATCGTGCCCATGCCGGGTTCGCCTGTATTGACATTAGACTGTAATCTGTGCCGCACGAATGATGGAGGTTCAGTAGTTTACATTCAGCCGTGTTGAACGAAAATTGGTTGTCGGTGGTCTACTGTTGTACGCCGTTTGAGTCACCCTGTAATTTCTCAATTTCTGTCACAGTCCACACGCTCAGATCTCCGCATCCCAGCTGTTTGCTGGAACCAATTCAGTTAGGCATGGTGGCTAGCCAGTTGTCAGGAAAGTAACACACACACACACGAGTTTTCAACTACGTGAGTAGACTAAATTTTACTCACTTTGAAAGAAGGTTTCTGGAACCACATTTATTGGTTCTGGAGATAAAGTATAAACCAACCTCTTCTTTTTAACCGCACGTTTTCCTGCCTATCACAGTACACTGATGGTGCCCATAAAATCCATTTGCATGGAATGTTCCTCTAAAATCCCATTGGTAGCTCAGGAAAAACCGTGCCGCGCAGGTTGTTTTTACAATGTTTGGGTGTGAGGTACCCCTGGTGTCTAATAGCCAGTTGTTCGAACAATGGAGTATCTAAAAAGATCAGATGGTTATTAGTTCCTTTCACAGAGTGCACATATATGTAGGTGATCGTGTAAAAAGTTTTGTTTTTATCTACTAGAACGACATTGTTAAATTTATAATGACTATTATCATTGGATGAGTCCACGTATTCTATATATTTCATCCGACAGAACAAAATGAGTCACTGTTGACTTTTATAGTCAATTTGAACCGTAGCAAGTAAACCGCATATTGCGGAAATGCAACCGTTCGATGACACTGAGAGAAGCATCATCACTAACATGACCTATTCCCAATTTCCCCTAACTAACGAGAGTACTTTTAAACTGAATTGGGACAGAACTGGGCTACTCATCATAAAACGATATTTACAGTTACCAGCCTGGACGTCCGCATAGGAAAGCTCCCTTCAACGCAAGTTACCGCACAGTACCGTAACTTCGTGAATCTATGCCTAAAAGTGTGTTATCAGTGCAGCATGTGGTTGTTTGGTTTTCTCATTACAGTCAATACGTGTGTCATATTCTGCAGATCGGCTGGCATCTAACAAGAAAATGTCGGTTGACAGAAATAAACAATGTGGAACCCCGATTTGCGGACGAGTGCAGAAAATGTCAAGTTGAAGAAGCATCCTTCCGTGTAATCAGTGCATGTTGGATAGCAGAGTGAATGTCAACACCTGTGTTTTGCCGCAACGTCTGTCAACCAGTTAGAGACCACGTGTGGTTGAACATCATGCTTTTGATGGTCAAGGTGACTGACTCGTTTTGTTTTCTTAACTGTGCATAGCAATGAATTTTTTTGTGACATCTAGCGATCGGAATGCTGAACACACGTGTGTCAAAGGCATAAATAGGTGGGCTCCTAGATGGGACTAAACCAATACATACAGGTCACTACGAAATTCTCAATGAGGTTATGAAATCACTGAACATTCACAGAAGGTGACAAAAAGATCCCAATATAGTCTAATTCAATAGCTTGACTTGAACTATTCATACCGCACACCAAAGAAGATTTTTAAATGCTGCTGCTTAGTCACTCACGAGCTGTCAATTCGGTAAGGACGTATTGCATTGTACTGTCGGATTATGTAACGGTGTTTTATGCCATCTTGTTTGTACATGTACTTAGAATCCATCTAATTACATGTAAGATAAAGCATTCTTTGATACGTTAATGAAATAATCCACACTGCTGTCTGCGTTCACAGGTATAGCAACGGAGGAGTGCCATGTGACCGGGAGCCGTGAAAAGACTTATTAACAAAGTATCACAGTCCCAGATTACAAAACTGAACCATTAACTTGCACTTCGTCTGCATTTTGCTTTATAAGTTTGGTTTATTGTAGCTGAAACTTCGGAGATTGATTGATTCTAATATGTCAGATCCGCAACCAAACCTAATATCCTTCAGGAACTATAGTGATGAACTATACTGAAAGCTACAAAATCAACTGAGTAGTGTGATTTGTAGAGTACAGTCGTTTAGCGTCCGGATGTGCCCAGTCTGAAACCAACCTACCAGAGTCTGTCTTTAGTGTGTCATCAAATGTTGATTTCACGTTCAGGATGAACGTACATAGTGGTAAACACCAAGCCAAGTATTTGGATACGCTGATCATCAGTATCAAGGCAACAGAACGGGAACACTTTTGACTTATCACTATGGATGCCAGCCAGCTGATGTCCACATAATGTTGCACTGCGATTGTTTTATGCCTAACTAACATTGGTTAGATTTCTAATCCGTTAACCGTTCTCTGATTTTCCTTTTTAGCAACATTTCGGTTGCTGACCCTCTGAAACCGAAACAGTCCTCCGACTTGGCCTTTCTCTTTCCAAATTGTCCAATACAGACACCCATGTGTGCAGGATATTTTACAGCTTTCCTTAATCATTTATTCTGTTGTGAAACTCACACCACTGATGGGTTAGCAGAGGCTGGTTCTGCGTTCACTATCCGTAGTGACGCAGTCGCAGGTCAAAATTTATTTACACAGACCTTCCTTCTCTAACTGTCAACATCTTATTCTCTTACTTAAAATAAACACATGAACTCTCTACTGTTATTCACTACTGTTTCCTCAGAGTGACTTGATGGTGTGGACAACATTCTCTCCTTTTGGAGAAGCTCTATTTTAAAGTCCGATTTCTGAGCTCAGCATCTAATTCAGTGTATCGGGTGATTTAAAATTGAACCACCGACAGTCAGTGGAAATTTCAAGATGGGTAGTCGAGAATGTTGGTACGAGTTTCAGAAGCTTTGAATGTTTCGCTAAAAAACTTCCCCAGTTGTAATAAGTTGTTACAAGTGTTTGAAACTATTCTTAGGTAAGACAGTTCATTTGTACTCTGAGGTTTTTTGTTCTACCTGGTTCTTTTAGAATCACTTGCGATTACATTATCTGTGCACATGAGTGAGAAATAGAAATTCGTGTACAGTTTATCTTTAATTCAAAATGAACTGTTCATGAGATTATCAATGAACAACCATCTATCTAAACCATGTATATCGTTGTCAGTAAACAAACAGCCGCATCCTACCGTCAAAAGAGAATTATTCTGAGCTTGAAGTAGCTCTGCTAACTTATAGGGTACATTGTTGAGTGTTTTGTGTATCCTCACTACTCATCATGAATGTTGTATTACATAATGGTCACCACTGTGATATACAACATAAAAGACGTAGCACCACGTACTACCCAAAAAATTGTTTTCGGATCACCATTTATAAAAGCGCCGTTTTGGATATATAAGCTTCATTCGTATAGGATAATAATGCGTCATACTCAATACATTGTTGTGATCTGTGCGGCCGTTATTTTATGATAAATGCTGAAAGCAAAGTCGTTTGAATCCGTACGATGAGAGAGATGTAATCTCGTGCTCCTTGTGACATGAACCATAATTCATAAATGGGCCATCGGTTCTCTGCGAACTAATTTTGGCTATTTTTCCCAAGGCACAGTTGTACATACAACCTACGATCACCTGTGCACACGATTCAGCTTGAAGTAACTAAGCTCCCAAACTACTCATAAGTAATCAAAGCATTAGTCAACAGGTTTAATGAGGTCGGTGACTTCAGTTTGTCCTAGAAGTCTGAAGGAAAGTTTACTGCCTAAATTTATCAGGTGTGTAGATATTTACTGCGGATTAATGGACAGCATGAACACTATTCACAACTAAATGTGGTCACGTGACTAAGTGTTATATGGTGATCATAATTAGTCTGCGGTCAAGCCGCGTTTGCTTCGTGAGTATTAGGAAAAGAATCCACCTTCGAATCAAAAGAATACACCCACTACTGAAAATTATCAGTACTAGCCTTTCCGTTGGGTTCTCCATGTCAGTTTAAACATATTCACTAGCAGCAGATGGGAGCACCGTTAATGTCTTTACATGTGTTCAGACTATTTATTCCAAAGTAGTTACCACCGTAATCTGTTACTTTGCGAAACTGGATAATACTCAATTAAAACTGGACTTCCAGTTACACCCGACGCAAAGCTGCATAATAGTTTCCGATAACTGTGGTACGATATATCGTAAATTATCCCAAACCTATGTTAACCTAAATGAGATAATTACAAATTGCGTTAGCGATTTATTCCTACTGCGTTAGTAATGGACGTCCTAGGGATGGCCAATAAAAACTGCATGAGCGCAAAATGGCTGCGAATTAGGTTCGTCTTCGAACAACTTGAACACGTGGTGTACACGTATAATACCCTATGAATATGCCTTCAGGCGATATGAGCAACTGTCTTCCCAAGAAACCATGCAGATTATGATCTGGGCGGCGCCTGGTTGAATCGATAGGCCCAGAGTAGATGGTTAATCGTTTGTCTCAAACGAACACGGTTACCAAAAGTCAGCCGGTTTCATTGTCGTCAAACCGTTAGATGCAATGGTTGATTATTTCTCAAAAGGTAATATTTTAACCCCGTATGTTCTTGCGATGGTCAAACAGCAACGTCTTAATTGAGACAACCAGTAGTTGTTTGAGGTGTACTGGAAACAACGAAGTGGTGCGGACATTTTGAATTGTGGTTAAAACTCCATTTCTTTCTTACAGATATCATAACACATGAAAAGCTGAACATAAGCTGCCAGTAAAACAATGTCCCAACGGATACGTTTCGTGCTGAAATAATGTGATTATTCACTTGTGGATTGCAGATGCTAGGCATGCTAGTCCACTATACTGATTTGTGTTTGACCAAAGGTTGTGGTATGGGATTCGCTGAATATTCTAAAGTATTATTGCAATTCACTGCCCCATAGCGGAGTCAAGATTTCATAGGTTGAGGATGGAGTAGATTGTATCAAGCCTATTTTAACTGCTTTGCTAGGAACATGCTACTTCAGTATGATGTCGAAGCTGAAAATGACAAATACACCCTAATGACACTCTCCGTCGAATTCTTGTAGTTTCGGAGTGATTTGTTTGTTAATTTATTTAGAATACATCGGCATCAAGTGTATTTGATCACTGGGACGCGCAAGTACATCAGCTGGTTAGAAATTGATAATAGGTGCTCTGTGGTGTGACAGTAAAATTCATTTGCGATATATATTGCATATTCGCTGATGTTTTTGAGCTAACTACAACGCTTGCAACGTTGATGTGCGCTTCGAATAACTTCTAAGTGAAAACCAAGATGATGACTTTTCTTCCCAGTAATATTCTCTCTTCGCCTAAAGATGTAAATGTTCTTTCTTGATGTTACGAATGAATATTTTGATGGCGTTGTTCTCCAAAAAGCCTCTGAGCACGCTTAGTTTTGTTCGCTAGGTTTCATTTGTGTACCGTTAGGCCAGCATCACTAACTCCTATAGATCATGTACAACCAGTCGAGAGCCATTAGGAGCGATTAGGTAAAAATGTTTGTTGTTTGAAGAAGGATTTTTCCAAACAGATTTTTTATACCGCTAACGGGTGGTCAATGGAATCACAGTCAATATCATCGAGAATAGCTGACCTAAACATAAAAGCACGACTAGGATGTAAGTCCATATGTATAGTGAACACAATGGTTATTTTAAAGATATTTGTACTCTTGTGTTATATGTGACATTTTTAACTTAAAATGTCCGTTTATTATGAAAAACCTTCGGCACACATAACCTAGTGCGTCGTTAAATGACGTAAAGAAGATTATTTCAGAATCAGTGTGAGATAAACGTAACAGTGAATAGCGTTACAAACAGTCACGCTGTTCAATACAACTTTGTAGTGTATCATAAGATATCTTGACTAGGTGAGTAGTGGTCACTCGGTGATTGATGTTGAACGCACCGTTTCGGCCAACACTTGATTGAATGGGGTCTACGAACTGATCAGTGCTCGGAACCAATGTCCGGCATTATTTTGGTTTGGTTTCAAAACGCCATACTGAATGCCGAACTCACAGTAAGAAAAATGAAAGATTTCGACCTGCGGCAGCAAGTAAATAAAGATCATCAAGTTTATAAACAGTTCAGCTGCTGCTGCAAGTGAATTCTCTGTATATTTCTCGGAAAATTTTATATAAAAACAATTAGGAAAGCGGAAGAATTTATCGAACCGAAATAATTAATGTTTCTTAGCACAGAGGTGTATTCATATCCCAAAGTTAATTATGGACGGTGTAGCAACTATTCATTCGTATGCGACATCTAGATTTTTAAACCCAATTTACAAAAGAACAAGGAACATTAAGTCACTTGGTCTTTGGCATAATGCTGTTCGTGACGTTTAAAAAGGCAAATAACACGTTGGGAACAGAAATACTGCACGTAAACAAACTACAGCTTCTTCTTGGCTTAAGCTTCTTTAATGAAAAAACCTGAATTGGAAATTGTGGATAGAATGTATACGTCAATGTTTGTCATCATATTTGATACTCATCCTTTTGATCTTTGCTTCTAAAATATGCGACAGAAACTTCAGTTTTTTACAAGATAAGGCCACAACGTATGTTGACAGTCTTTAAGAACGTCTGTTGCCCGAGATGTGTTCTTTCTCGTAGTGTTGTCTGTGAGTTGGTTGAATGGTTTGGTAACGTTTCGTCCTCGTGTCAGCCAACAACGTCACTACAATTTCCCTTGACGTCTGAATCCACGGACGGGAATAAAACCCGGGATTTCCACGTGATAAATGGAGATACTCACCACGAAGGTGCACAGACAAGGTTAACTAACATGATAATGAAGCATTTGCTGACCAGTCAAAGTACTTGGAGCACATCTCAGCAGTAACTTCATCTACTATATACGTATCACAACCCGTTAACTCGTGGTCGTTGAGCAGGGTATCGGATGTTTTAATGTAGTCTAATCCTGCACAGTTTGGAAGATTGTGAAGTATACTAACGGCGAAAAAATGCGCCAAAATAGACAAACTTGACAAAATTCTGATGAGCTATGAAGTACATTGTTGACAGAAAAGTCAAAACTTGATAGAAGGTTTAACATTTCTGATGAATAACTCCCATGAAAGACAAATTTCACCAGTGTGAATTGGAGGTATATCTCGAACACGTCAATGATGAAAAAACCAGAATACTTGACCATTTTAAGTCTTACTCGCTGTTGTCAGATTAATGATACTTAGATATCAAAACACGCTTATTTAGATCCGAGTTTCGTGTTTCTACGTACTTCTCCGAAGAAATACTTTTCCCTAGTTAAAAACTGGTCATAGTATCGAAGTCACTAGTTACCTCAATCTTTCCGCTTAGTGTACAGCTAACTTTTCCATTGTTGACGAAACGAAAAGACTACAAGGTTTTGCATCGCAATTTTTAAATTCAGCCTCTTTGATCTGCAGCTGACTCCGTATAATTCCCTAATAGGGACTCCAAGTAATGGATATTGGTTACATTCTGTTTGAAAGACAAGTGTTAACATATGTATTACATGCGGTGCTACACTAAACGGTCAACCAATTGCCAAGACTATGCCGGAATCATGGTGTTGGGATCAACCACGTTTACTTCACACCGGCAGCGATTAGGTTAACTGATTTTCTAGACTGGGAGCCTGGTTGGCAAAAATAATTTGAGGAAAAGCTGTTGCACTTCCCTAGACAACTGACTTAACACCAATATGTTGGAATATGAATATTGTCACACTGTAATGCTATGTAATTACAAACATTTTCAATAATTTTACATAAAATACTGAATGAATTAGCATCTTCCAGTGAACCCGAAATACTGGAGAAAAGTCACAATTTTGGTAAATGTGTTCGAACACACACACACACACACACAAACGGGTCTTTTAAATAGGCGATGATACGACCAGTTCAGTGTGACTTTCGCATGATGAAATCGATCATAATGTGCGCAAAATTCGAGTCTGCCTCACGAGCAGACACACACAAGACAGGATTTTGGGTGGTGTATCGGTTTTCATTGAAAATGCACCACAATTCACCACCAACAGCGCACCATCTTCCATACATCCGTTTTTTTCGTTCATTCATTGCGGTAGGCCAGATTAAATTATATATTTTTTGTTGTTCTGACCAGGTCTCAAATGTTTGTAAATTTGACCAAATCATTTTGAGATGTGGTCTCCATGTTCGGCTGCGGGTGGTCAAATGTGTTTCACATGCGTCCATGACATAAACTGTACATAGATAATCAAATGTGGTTGACGCAGAAAACTTCGAGTCATTGTTGCGGTTTCCGATGTGATGTAGCGTAACTCTTGAGTGATCACCGCCTCTGATGCAGCGCCAGGTCTCGCGCAAGTTAATACGAATAATTAGGTGGCATTAACACAAGTGGATTTTAGTGGTATAGTTTTAGATGGTTTATGGACTCTTGGAAACTAACATGCTTGTTGCAGCTTGATTACTTGTTTGCCAATGACACCAGCCTAATTACCTTGAAGAACAGTAGACCTGCTGTTAATTTGGACCAATGCTTGATGAAGTTGCCGTCCATCGTTCATATTTACCAAAACAGGTAGAGTACATCCAAAACGATTTCCATAACTTCGAAAAGGGATATCTTGAGACTAAAACAGGGTTAATATCGTTTATCGGACACAGGTTTATCTGATAAGCGTGAGACATTTTCAAAATATTTTAATCCTTGCCTTGATACAGGTCCCGGATGATCATACAGATAAAGTCCCAAAATTGTTTGTCAATACACTTGTCAAAAAAACATCGCGTTCATAGTTATCTGATGATAAAATCAATAGTTTCCTCTACCAGTTAAAAGATGTTCCATATCTAAGTACTTTGTGGTCATTCTTATCTTGGTGAAGTAGTTGATGAGCACCTAAACAATAACGTCAAAACTGGACAGACCGGAAGGAGTTTACATATCAGTAACATGTTTGGTTAACAAATCATGACACGAGTAGTGGTTACTGCTACGTACTGAGTTGTCGCGGGACCACAACCAACCGAATCAGCCGAAATAGTTGTCGATTCTGGCTTCGTCAGCGATGTATTTGACACTGTCCAGAATATCGGGACAAAATTTCCCAGAATGGTTGAATATGGCATTTGTTAGAGCCAAAAAATAACTGTATATACTATGATTAACTGGTATCTACTTAAACACACAGATATACAACACTTGTGAAAACGGTCTACGTTGAAATAGCTTGATAATAAAAAACCCTTCAATCGAAGTCGACCACTTAACATGAATGAACTCTCTACCAAAGTCTGACGATTTGTTTTTCTTGTCAGGTTTGAAATCTTCCCATATACCGTTATTTTCACTGGGGGTTTTATTGAGTGCGTGGTTCTTCTTCATTAGGTACAATGTTACACTGTCATGTTTGTTGGCCTCCTTTTTATAGGTTTTACGGTGTTATTCACCCAGAAGAATAGTTAAAAGAATCGGTACCTAATTATCTAACTTGATTCCATCCATTTCTTTTAAACATTGCAGTTTATAAAAGGTTTCCGTTGAAATAATCTCTGATTTCGGGATGTAAATTGTTTTTCACTGGTTAGTGTGGATGGACACAGTGGGTCTCGAATAGCCAGTTTTTACATTGGCTACCTTCGTAAGGGGTTTTTATAATGCCTCTTGATACTTACCCTCAAGCCCATACTTCACAGTGGATGTCGTCCTTATTTGGACTCACCGGGAAAATTAATCTGAACCAGGATTCGAATGCATATTCTTTCCCTCGCTACAAGCTCTTGCACTGCCCGTGCAAACTGGCAGTCTGTTGTGGACAGTGTCTAACCGTACTAACGAGGTGAAGAACAGGCTATTACTCGACTACATAAAAATTTCCTCTTCACAAGCGATACTGATGTAGCTGATGGCTGGGCAGACAACAGCCTTGGTTTGTAACGTGATAAGTCGATGGTTTGATCCACATTCAAACTGTTTCTACCTGCTGAGCACAAATAAGGACGAAACCGATCGTCGAATGCTGGTATGATGATGGAGCCCAAAAACATGATAAATTATTCGCTGATTATCCTCAATCATTACTTAGCGTATTTATACAGTATGTACCTTTGTTACAAATTTGTCAGATGTTTAAACCAGTGTCTACGTGAATACCTACACATTGTACGTCAGTTATCACTTAGTTGTCTTGTGATTATCTTTATAGTGTAGGTAATCATTGTTGTCTACACGGTCTGCGAAAAAGATCAACAAGCCTGGCCTATTTTTGATATGTTCGATTCACTGTACCAGGCCATAACGGAATGTTCAACAAAACAGTCTGAATCTATTCATCAGCATGTGTGTCCTCGCAACGAACGTTTGTTGTCCTCGTTGAAAACGTTATTATAAATAATCATCGCAAGTGTTATTTAGAAAACTGCACACTACTTATGAATATCCATTCGTTTGAAACAGCCAGATACATTTATGTACAGGTAAGTCAGTTAAAATTTAGTTCAACATTCCTACAGGGGAATCTTGTTAGATACAGTGCTCGCAGACATTTTCGTGGGTAAACTAGAACGTCAACGATTAAGTCAGTTTATTGAAAACAGATGCCTCTCTCCACGTGACAAATACCAACTATTTCGTTCTTCTGAGATATGACCACGAGTCGTCTACTGTTATTCACTTGCATTTTTCTATTGTTTACCTCTGAAACATAAGATCAAAAAAACTCGTTTTGTCTGTAAGTAGTGGGCTTAAAAAGGGGCCCAGACAAAGTTTTTAACCCTGTTGACCGTACAACAAAATGGTCCTATAGATATATAACTTTTGCATAGTTTGTGTCCTACAGACAAGAACACAACCTAATTTGATGCCTTACCAGTACAGCAATAAAACTTTACTTTGCAGACACATTAAGTCATGAGAGAGAGGCGGTAGCTAACGCACCAAGGTCAGACAGCTACTTTGCTAATGTCACAACTTGGAAAATAAACATAATCTAACCGAAAGATTCGGCTAACACTGCAGAGGAAGAAATCCTATTAATTCCCCTTCCATTTAACGGTGATACTGTAACAATCACATTCAACTGTCAGCTTCATCTTACCACCAAATTCCTAGCGATAACAAAACGTAAGCAGCTCATCATATTCCTCGGCTGATATTGAGCCTAAAAAAATCTCCCTGTCCACGACCATTTCATGTCTTTGTGCTTCTGCTGCGGTCGTGCAATAGAATATTTTGGTCACAAAATGAGATATTTGTCCAAGTAGACCAAAGCAAATTATCCGCGTGGTTCGGAACTGGGTTAACTTACAGTATCAACACACAGTTGTCGAACATCTGGTGAGTACGGACCATCCAGTTGACCTCTCTCAGGCATTCAGTGTATCAGTCTAATATCCGAAGTTGGGTGGACCACAGATGTAAAGCACCGTTAAAGAGACTGTCACTCACAGTCCCAAATGTTATCAACATAAAGATTTGCGCAAGCATTGTCGTTGTTTTGGCAATAAACCACACTGGCGATCTGCATTCCACCCAAACCTCGCACGACAACTCTGAAACGTAAAGATGGAAAGAATCTCAAACTGTTTATCCTTAATAGTGGCAATCCGCAGGTACGCCTGACAAAAATTTAAATGCTTAAAAACTTGTAAGATCTTTTTCTCTCTTTCCTTTTTTGCCCAGTGAATCTGCGGACGAATCACTGGAAACATCTCGATCTTCATTACGGTCTTCTTCGATGGTTCGGTGAAATCTGGGCTTCTAACTAATAGATTCAGACATGTTATCTAAACCATCGGTAAATCTTAGTCATCCTCTGGGATGGAAAATACACCAAAATAATTCTGCAGTTCCTCATCAAACTTGTAAAAGGATAAACTGTTTGCATTGCTAGTAAGTAGTTTGGCGGATTAGTTAGTTTAAAGGAGACCCAACTATGAGAAATCGAAGCTTCGGTAGGGTTCGAACCAGCGGCAGAAACAGCACACCTAAACGCAACAAGCACTCTACCAGCTGAGATACGAAGGGCCGGTTGATTCCAGCGTGAATTATTTGGGAAATCTTACCGAGGTAGTCGATCTCCTGCATCATTTGGTGGATTCCGTATGATACAGTGGAAGGGGTGGGAAACTAGGTCCAAATGTGAAATTTCCGATTCCCCTGATTGGCTTCGTAGCTCAGTTGGTAGAGCGCTTGCCCTGTTTGAGCATGTTATTTCTGTCGCGATAACCGCACATCAGTGTGCTCCAGGATTGCTATCTGGTTTCGGCGTGATAATCTCGTTCACATCAAGTCCTGCTCGGCAGCTGTCCGGCATAGTGAAACTGAGAAGAGCGTGGTCCAACATAACTCAACATGAACAGTCAGACGGTAAGACAGACACACACACGGATCAAGTTAGTCACCCTAGGGTCCACAAGTCCGAGATGCCTTCGGTGAGAGGAAGGTATCGATTTTAAACTGCCATCTAAGCTTACAGTCCTAGAGAAGTCAGTTTGTGAACAAACACGATAGTTGTAAAGGATGCGCTACACCCCTTACGCTGCATAGTTCGATCAGTACTCGCATGTATCAACACGTTACCTTAGTTCACAATCACCCAACCAAAACTCGTATGATGCGAATATTTTGTGTCGACCCTTCGCATCCTGGATATATCGTTTTCCAGGACGAAGATGGTCTCTAGAGAACAAAGCACCTCTACCTGGACAAAATTTCTGAACGAGCTGTCCACGCCGATCTCGATATGGTACCTTCATCATGGATAAAATGGTCAACCAAGACATCGATTGAAAGTGGAACGACATGGCTTAGTGATGAGGTGCAAAACAACGCTTTTTTCGCATTATGACTATAGAATGTCACGTCAGAGTCCACAAATGGCTCGATAAACATAAAACCACAGCATGATGTGCCTAAGATTCTGCGGGAAAATTGATAGATTTTGATCAGTCTTTAAGTGGTGCATAAAACTGCCTCACTCCTAAATCTAGGTTTTTATTGTCTATCGGTTGGTGAAAAACGATCGCGAGGGCACAATCCGTTAAGGTAATATCGTATTGCTACTTTGTTCCTTTGTATTTACCGGCACATAGTGGTTCCCAGGCCAGCATTGTCCTTCTAGCGCTGAACCGATTACAGAGACGTGTGTGAACCAGGTAGTATCGGACGTGGACCGTGGTGGCCAAAACACTGGGTCGATTGTGTTGAGCCTGTACACGGGAAATGCGCGCACACCCTCACTATACCCACAGCCATCTAATGTTGCTGTGGTTTCGGTGGTGTGTTGTGCCCGTTCGCTCACCCGACTTGGTTAGGAGGCGTGCCTGTTGAGTAAGCCCTTTGGTCAGGGCTCCCAATTTTGGCAGGCAAAATGGGATGGATGACCATATCGGAGGCACGATTATTCTAACACTCGGAGTAATATCTTGACGTAGACATACGATACGGTCAAAGGCCACAGTGAATAGACTGTGGACAACACGAACGACCGGACGAGTCATCAGTCAACGAAATCAGACCAAGGGATGAGGATTGGCAAGCTGGAAACCTCTCGACAGAAGACGTCGGTCACACACACAAACCGGGCAGGAGTGCGCATGGCGTGTAAGTGGAAACCTGAGGTGTGTTGTGGACCTGAATTCCGATTCATAAGCACGTGCGCGTGCGTCGCATAACAACCGGTGAGTTAGACAACACGGATTGTGATTTATTGGACGCTTTCTCGTTACAGTATGATATGCATATACAAAAATGGGTTTGAGTTCATTGACTGGATGCATATAACCAATAACTGACCAGTCAAGGGGAACACAAAGCTCGACCTATTTTAGTTCAAATTGACTGACGTATGAAGTGAGGCGAACTATTAGTTACTTGGATTATTACTAACAGAACTGATAACTATTTAATATGCAACCCTGTTCTTGCACGATGCCCGTTTTTGTTGTGTCATAACTTCGACTGTATTTGCGGTTTGTTAGAGTATAAACTACCTACATGTTAACTCGAAATATCTCGTTCTTACTCCAGTTGGTTATGTCCGTGCAGTTGAACCTACCGCATTTTATCTCAGACGAACAACGCACTCTTATTACCCGGACCTGTCTGAAATGGCATCCATATGTGATTTTGGTGTGTTCACTGACCTATAAAACAGACGGTGGCTGTAACTGATTTCACATTAGCTTTGTACTGGTTTGACTTGTCACAGGAACCTCGTAACCAAGTTCGGACTTTTGCTGTCCTGGTTAGAAGAGCTTTGAGGTGGACACTACGTGGCAATTCCTTAACTCTGGTAACATTTCCATTCATGTGCTTCTTAATGAGGAGCCCAATGACAATTCCGGTTTACACCAATCACTGAATGACCGACAAAGTTTAATAGAGAAGAAGGAGAGGCACCAGCAACATTGTCCAGGTGGATGCTCAGTTGTTTTTGTCATTGTGAAAATCGTTCAAACAAAAACCTTTTAATACCATAACCGTAAGTGAAATTTGTTCATGTTTAGCAGTTACTTCTAGTTCACCTAATTTGAACTGTTCCGCAATAAGTCACTAGACTGTACAACGGTTTAAGAGATAGAGTCCTCCTAGTAAACGTAAACAACCAAACGTAGGTTGTGAGACGGCTCAGTCATTGCTTGCTGTTCCATTAGTCACAACCCACAAGCAAACAGCCTGTTCAAGTCAAACGGATTGAAGTCAAAACCTATCAGATTGGAATAAACTTTCAAAATATTCACTGGGGTGAACTCAAACACACTCTCGAGTGTTTTGATACACAAGAGGCTGGATGAACGCAAACTATAGTGCTCGTCTTAATGAACTTAACAGTCACAAAATCCTAATATTCTTTAATGGCCTTAGTGAGTTTTCACTTGAACTGTTCGGGAAATTCTGTCGGGTCACTTACCGTATCAATGCATTTGGCAGTCTCTGTGTGAGACAAGGGAACGGGTGTTAACTTAGTCCATATTTGAAATTCATGAATTTTCTCCTCAAAATCTCAACTGATTGAGTGCTTGCAACGTCTGATTGCGTCATTTCTGCCCCGGGTTCGGATCTAATAGAAAACCAGATTTTTTCAAAACTGGGTTTTCTTGTACTCACTTGACTTTAGTAATCGCAGCGTTTCGTGACGTCAATTTATTGAACTTGAATTCAGGATCCATACAGTGACCGATTATCAACAGTTGCTCAATGGTTAAAGAGTTGTGTTGGATATCTGCATCGTTGTAATCAGATTTTCGGCTGTAGCATCGACTTAAACGACCACTTCGGAAAGTGCTGAAGCTTTTGTCTGCACGATCAACTTGGATGCCTCTTCGTTTTAACAGAAATTCATATGTACGTTTTCCATACGGTAACAACCGAAACCCCGACAAGTTGTGTGAGCAAAAGCCAAGCGGAATGCTTCAGCACTGTATGTTTTTTTCAAAGATGTGCTAATCCTTTCAGACGTCGTTCATAGTGACTACCTCCCAAAGAATGACTTGTTCCAAAGTGGCTGATACCGCGCGATCGATTTAGTTCATCCCAGAAACTATGTTTTATGTTTTCGTCAGTTCGAGGTTACCGTGATAACTGAACACATGATCGGCTGTAGTATTCCAGACCTATATGGTTTGCTAAGATTCCCCAGTGAATCATAAGTGCTAAAAGATTTCAATGCCTTGACTGAGATAGAACATGATTATCTGTGTAGCTCTATTTGGACAACGGTCTGTGTTACATGAGAATTTAGCCTACGATGGAGAATGAACGCAGTTAGCGTACGCATGTGTCCTCTGTCAGCAAATGCCATCAGATATAGGGCACCGATACGCATCTTTTCCAAAGAAAGTCGTAACATACCAGTGGGGGGCTTCACAAGTTGATCTACGAGAAGCTCGATGAAATTCTGCCACCCCTGTAATCTCTGGGAAGCGACTGTGTCCAGTACTGGTCATTAGTGCTGACCTTATTGAACGAGCGATCAAGTAAGACGAATTTACATTCGGCTAGATTGCCTGATGTTTCACTGGCTGATACTGATAAGAAAGGGTTAACAGTGATGGCCGCATGTCAAAACACGATCAGGAAAATGTCAAATTACGACCAGAAATATGTGGGTTTTGGAAGCCACCAGTTGCATTCACGTTTGTTTCTTTGGTGTTCAGTGTTTGTACTATGATTCCGTTTGTTTCAGTACTACTGACATCTTGTTAAGACCTCAAGCAATATTGGACCCGAAGTTTAATCATGTGGTTCACTGGTCACGAAGAGTTCGTGGGATCACAAGGGAAATACATATGCTCACCCTCGAACTGCTACTCGACAGACGAAACTTTAGAAACATATGTCTGCTAGGTCGTTTCCACTGACAGAGTTGACGTTAGCCGGTCTAATTTCTTAACGGGTGTTACTCAGACTTACGCGAAAAACAGCTTGCAGAAGTACGACCATTTCAGGGGTTCGTTCTACCGAGTGACTTGACAGTATTCTAGCTCCATCCTTCTTGTTGCGTAGCCGTGGGCAGTAAAGAAGAAGGCAACTGTACGATGTGTTGTTAAAATCGTTGCAAACCTTGATGGAGTAGTGTCTTCTCACATAGCGTGAGATTAATCAATGGAAATGCGGGTTTTTGATAGACTCGAAAAATAGCTAATCGAGCTATTCGTTTCAAGCGGAAGCCACCTCCACTTGTATAGTTTACTCTAGACAGTGAGAATTATCGACGGATTAGTATGGCTGGGCTTTCGCGCATGAAATTCCGGTCGAGCCTACTATGGGATCAATGGCAGATTAATCAACGAGTTTGTTCCATGGTGCGAGGAACAAAGTCTTGACCTGTCAAAACAGTACACTTCTGACTAGCTGTAACCAGAAAGGAACTCGAGCCTACTGCTTTCCTCGAGAAGGACTTGCTGGAAAGTGTAATTGGGTGATAAGCATGACACCAAAAGTGAATGGCCTTCAATGCAAACTGTACGAATATTGTATATAATCAATGGAACATATGCCTGAAAGTTGAGTCTATAACCCTTTTCCACGATAATTAAGATGAATACGCAGTTGATTATATTAGTCAGACAGTAAAAATTTAAAGACAGCAGAAAAACGGTCATAGGTTCTCAAAGATGTAATAAATGCTGTTCGACAAAGCTTCAAGTTTCTCTCTTAATTGAAGAACAAATCATATCGAAAAGCAGATAAATACAAAGAAGAGGTAAATGGATAGAAGAACAGAATTAAAATGTTAAAAAAAGCATTGGCATGCAATCATATCATTATCAGACTTCAAACTACTCGAAAGCGACTTCTTGATACGTGTGCTAGTTTGGTACTGTGCACAAGTGACCTGGAAAAATGATTCAACCCGTATAACCAAAGCTGATTTCCATAGATACACAAATCACTGACTCGTAGTTTATTCAAGGACGGGGAAAACTAATTCCGGTGTTGGTCGGGAAAAAATTGTGCCAGACAGTTCATATACGTAAGGAGAAAGTGGATAGTGGTAATCAAAAAAACATTTAAACAAAGTTCATGATATACAGTCTTATCAGCAATGAAATTTACAACATGTTCAAACAAAATATCGCCAGAACAATACGTTTCAGTAGTGAAGGTTCGGGGATTTAGGTTATTTCAAAATTGAACACAACCCACACTTGATAATAGCCCTCGCATTCAGACGAGTCTTTTGGTTAGCTCACTTCGAAAGGAAGCAGTAGACTTGAGTTTCGCTCTTATTAGAGCTTATCAATAGTGTATATCCTTGTCCGAATCAGAGTTTACACTCTGATCCTCGTGCTTGTGAGACTGGCATGTTAACCACAACATGAGCAACCTCAAAATAGGCATGACCGAATAATTGAAAATCCAAACGCTCAACCACAACCTTGAATGAACAGTGTTCAGCTTGGCCGATCATATCAAAAGGAGAATGAACAGAATCAGTCTGTTCTATCCAATCGATAACTCAGTGATCGGGACTTATCAGTTAGGTCAAACTTACTGTCTTCAGTGAACCAACTGAGTATGGCTTGAATCATCGGTGAGAGTTTGGGGTATCAAGATATGCACAACTGATGAGCTCTAGAAAGCGTGAAACTCAAATCTACTCGTTTCTTTCGAAGTGAGCTCGCCGAGAAGCTTATCTGACTGCGAAGGCTGCAATCAAATGTGAGTGGTGTTCAATTTCGAAACTATATGTTTATTAACCTGTGGGTCTGAGATAGGAGGGTAGCTAAGAAACCTGTAGTGCAGGTGATCTATAACGCGTGTACCGGTAGGAGATAAACTTAAAACTTCCTACCAATTCAACCGTAACCAAGGATTTGGTCCGCTTGTTTCAGTGTGAACACATAATCAACTATTAAGCAGTTCTGTCAACGCAGTAATTTGCCGATCTCATAGTTCAATTTCAAACAAGGTTTTAAAACCCGTAATCAAACAGTGGTTGAATTCAGATATGAACGACGCAGTCCATGATTATCACACCAAAACAACACTGAGTTCCCTCTATCAACTAACATGTTCAGTCGTCACCCTCATTTAAAATAGCAGTCCTTCGAGAATCCAACCCTACCTGTTGAAAGACGCCCTCAGAAACATTAAAGACAATACAGCAACCAAGTGTTTGCTTTCTCGTGGATCACAACCCCACCGCCCATATCTCTGTGGATAAAGTAGCAGATTTACAGTAATGAGACTTTACTGAATGTACTGATCTGTACATAAATGAACGGATCGAATGGAACGTAAATTCCCTCATACAGAGTTAGATCATACTATAATGATTTTTTTGTGTCAAATACTGTATCAACGGAGGTACACGCCTAGTGGTTAACGTCACACGCATACCAGATCAACAAGGGATTTCATTAAATAGCGCAGAAAATCTAGCGGAAACTTACGAGTTTCAAAATTAGACTTCTGTCGACAGCTGATATTGACTGATAATAACCTAATGAAACCGGTTGACAGAAGATTCACAAAAGTTGTTGATGGTACGTTTTATGCGGCAAGTTGAGTTTCTTGGACACCGGCTGGGCTGGTAAAATAATATCTAGATCAATGGTAGACCACCTACAGGGGTGGAATTAATAAACGATTGTGAACCGAGTAGCTGCACCACTTTCGGCATAGGTCAAACATGCTTTAGTGGCAAGATGGCAAGCCAAAGCAGAATTACCAGCAGACCTGGCAGTCGACGCATATCCAAATTTCCTAAAAACGATTGCAATCCTGTATAAACATACTGGGTGATTTTCGACTTGGAGCTTAATGTGTTACCTTATACGCACTTGTAATCAAATCTCTGTTTCGATTAGCATAGATAACACTACTGAACAATGAGTAGTATTGAGTATGGCACCAAACGAGATTTAGTGAAATACACCAGGTGACTGATATTACGATAAGTCACTTCTCTTTTCATGTCGATTAACCTTGTCTTGACTTCAATATACACACTATTGCTATTGGGTTAGCACAGTATCCTACTTCCTAACTTGTCTGTTTAACTCCTACAGCATTAAATAGGTGTTATTTTCAAATACAATTATTATCGATTCATCCTTTAAACTTATGCTAACTTCCGAATGTTTACACCCGTAAAAAATACCAAAAGCAAACAACCTTTATGAACGCATTTACAAATCGTAATTTGGCACCCACATAGTCAGGTTAGACAAACAACTGTAAATGACTCATTGGTGGTTGACTTTTGTCCTTGCTTCCTCTTCTGCATTTGTCTATCTAATGTTTTGGGTGTGCTAACTCAGACGAAATAAAGTTGCTCTTCTTCTATACAACCCTCACATATGAATTGACTTGGACATAGGTATTCTCTACTTACATCCAGACGTATAGGCATATTAGACTTCAAATCTATAGTTTGAAAACAACCTCAGTAGCCTGCTGAATATTCTCACACAATTCGACTACATTTGTTATTCAGTTCACGTGGGGTGGCTTATACATACATACACATACCTATGCATAGTTGAGTGTATTCACACACATAAAGTAGCAGTGATACGCGTTTCAAACAGGGTCAGTTTCATTCAGAATCTAACCGTACTGGCACTCGATGCGGCTAGTTCAAACATGACCCAGATGGCATTTTTCAGGAGCTGAACAGAATAGCTTTCGGCGGTATCATTCAGTCAGCAACATATTGTACTGGTGACCTGATTAGACCAATTGGACGCTTCTCGAGTACAATGGCGCCTAGCTTACAACCGGAGTCGGTCAGGTTGTATTTTATGAAGATGCCATTACTACCGCAGTTGTTTTCTAATCCAGCATAACTCCTGTTCCATCTATGATTAATGAACGAGTTATCGGTTGAGGTGATGCTCAGTGAGGTTGGGGAACACATCGACAAACAAAGAATGTGTGTACATTGGGGCCGGACTGGCTGATAGGGCTGTCAAATTTAGTTTACATACCAAAACCAAGTCAGATAACCAACAAGATGGAGTGTGCCACGCAATTCTAATTAGTTACCAACTGCCTGTAATTGCACAGCGTCTCTTTCTGCATGCCTCGTTTGACTATGAATGTGCAAGTGTAGCCCGATTCACCACAAATCATGTTACTGTTTTTCTTGTGTGGTTCATGATTAATTGTGTCATCACGTGTACGTCCATTATGCATAACAAACTCACAAGACTGTCTCAAACTACATTTCATATGTCGACTGAACTTATAAGTTAAATACCACCGATAGCTCCGAATGAAATCTATTGCAATTCTACTTAAAACTGGAAAGACATTACGGTTGAGGACTGCACGTACTAGTAAGTCAGTCATTAGTGTCTATTTTCATTTGTAGCTGGGGTTCCAAACTCTGGTTGCACTACTAATGAAGTAAGCACCTTAATCAATGCATTATCCATCTGGGCCACGATCCCACCGAAATACAACGTGAAAATTTCAGAATGAACCATGCGTGATAAGCATCAAGACTGCTTACCAGGCTCGTAATGTGTTGACTTCAATTGTCTCTCACACACATCTCACATTTCCGCTGAATGTTTGACGTTAAAAACCCTAGCAGTTGAATAAATTTGATTTTTTTGTGGAAGAAATTTTATTGTCGATTTGACTATCTTTCCTGTGGGCTGGTCTCATTTTCATCTGTCCTCGCTCATAATTGTAGTCAATTCTCATCACCAAAGGTTGGTATGCGACTCAATGAAACCTACAGTCTTCGGCCAAAATGGTCTAGTTGAAGTGGTCATTTGCCACTGCAAATTTGAACAGAACAGACAGAAAATTAATATTATATGATTATTGCTATAACAGATTCAGTTGCATGTCTACTAACGTCTGATGTAAGTAAGTTAGGTATGAAAATTCTGAACCTTGTAACAAACACAAAGATTCAAAGTTTAAACCTTGTTTGACTGCCACCGGGTTGCTATCAACGTCGCAAACAGTTCCTATCAACAAAGTGGGGAGGTGGTGTCTCATTTCAACTGATTCAGCGTGCGGCAACAGAGGTTATTTCCCAGGTGAGAAAGGAACACGGAAAGACTGTTGAATCCATCAAGTGTAGCGTTCAGATGCTGCGTGGTGATACATGACGCTAATTCCTTCTGAGTATCCGTCGTCAACCTGCTTGATTTTGTAAACGTCTGGTGAGTCCGTCTTTATAGCTGTCTGAAGATCCTAGTTCCACGCTGACGCTTAAACCTGTTGGCATAGGATGTCCCATATCTAAATGTGTGTCCACAGACTACTTTTGACTTGATGAACCGAGGCGTCGATTACTTGGCCAGGGTTGTGGGTACTCTAACCGTTCTACATAAGACTACTTGCTTGCAAACTAAGGAATGCGCGGTTAATAGCCGATTTTGAGCACTGTTCAATTAATCAACCCATGTTGATGTATGGTCACTTTTTTCTTGCCAACTTAGTTCTGACAATGGTTCTTATAAATCCCTGTCTGTAAAAGTTCTAAAGATAAGTCCACATTGGTTAACGTAGTTGAACATCAAAAATTTCATTAAAGCATAGTTGCCATATCGGTCAAATAGCGTGTACATCAATCCTCATTTAGGGGCAACTGATGTAAAACTCTCATCCAGTAATCAAATGGAACTGTTTGCAACGTTAGTGCTGTTATGGTGGCAGCTAAAATTTTAAACACTGACATTTTTAAATTTGTTTTTGTGGTTTGGAAAGGTTTATATTTAACTCTTCTGGAGTGAACAACAGTAGAGAGCGAGAGAGAGTAGCGAAGACAGATCGAGCATAAGTCGTGTAATATCAGTCTATTGTTTGGCATATTAGAATAACTTCCACCAGATGATGTCAGACTCATTCACAACGAGGTATGTGCTGTAAATCATACAACTAAATCAGCTTATCTATCACTGGTTGTTGTACATTACATATGACGTCTTCGAATTGGAGGCAAAATATTTGTGGTGTTTTAAAAAACCCATCGTTTCTTATCACAGAGAGGTGCATTAGAAAATTGAACAGCCTGTGAACCAGACAAACATCTGACCTCCAAGACGATTGTCGTAGAGTTGATTCTTTTACAAAACTAGTGTCGGAAGCTCATCGGTGACCAAGCGATTGTGTTCTGGTGATCTATGAAATCTAAGATTGAGAGCTTTGACTTCACGGATGAGGGACATCCTAAGGGTAACAATGGCAATGAAAACTGATCACTGTTGAGGCAGAAGTGATGTGATGTCTCAAACTCAGCTACTTTTGGACTTGAACACACCCATTTTTGAACAAATCATACACAATCACGTAACACTCAACGAGAGGGTTGTTTGATGGATCCCGCGTAACCCTTTTAACCAGAAAATCGGCCTCAGCCAAAAAATATCTTGAGATTTAGGCTAAGACAAGTTCTTGAAGCTTCTCCGACTCAACACTAGAAATGAATTCGCATGTACGGCCTCCTACTCAAGTCACAGAAGTCTGAGGAGGCGGCGCTCCGAGGAAATTCAAATGGAAAACACTTAGCACCGTAAGTGATGATTCTAATCTTGTTGTTGGAGATATCCAAGAAGGCCGGAATATAAAATCTGGTCGATCTACCAGAATTTGCTTGTATAGAACGTTCCTGGTTTCGTTAGAGGTCGTCCTTTAACGGAAATGAACGGGCCGTCTCCGTTCCATAACAGTGCGACTAATCACACACCTCAATCGCCGAGCATCTTGATTCCTGTCCTCCAATTCCTTGAAAAATGAACCTTCAAATAGTTCAAGCAAACAAAGTAAGCACGGAAAACACACAATTGAAGAACCTTACGCGATTACGATCGTTTCCTCAAACATTTCTGGAAATGTTAGAACCTGCATCGGGACTGGATGTTTTCAAAATATCGAACGTTAGAGACGCCTAGTCTTTCTGCACATTTCTACATACCGGTTGTGTATAAAGATGCGGACATTAAAATGATCAACTGATTTCACCCGGCTCCATCTTCTCAGATTCCCTACTATGACTCGTTGTGTACTTGATGGTACGTATCATTTTAAACAATTTTGACGGTGATCCGATGCAGCAACATTTTTTGTTTTATGGAATGATGCTAATATACAAACGATCGCATTTCATATGAACAAAATCTGTAACACAATAAATATACATTGCCGTCTGTTAATCTCCCCGGGAGCAGATAAAACTCACATCAACAATACAAGGTAAACAATCAGTGTACCGATAATTTTGTCACACTGCTTCGCAGAGTACATATTTCTGTGTCCACCCTAATGGAAATAGAATTATAGGTGAAAATATGGTTTTGAAACTTCAACAGTTACACGAAGTAATGGTAGAGTTAATTCGAGAGATCGGTAGGAGTTATTATGAGAAAGCTAGGCTGCTGGTCAATTGGTTGGCTGTCAAACATGCCAACTTGTTGAGCTGCGTAGATAGGTTATCAGTTCCACCGTTTTGCTTTCAAGACTGATTTTAGGCCTGAACAGATTGCTTTCAGTGACATACTACTGGATCACGAAGGCTGATTCCGGTAGCCTCGACTGTACAATGTTATTCCTTAGGCGGCATTTTATGGGTCATAGGGCACGTGACAAAGCACTCGAAAGCCATGGTCGGTGTTTGCCTGACTCCCATTTTTGAATAAATGAACGTGGATTGCGTCGTTGACCAAATATTTTTTGCTCTACCCCAATCAACATAGGTGGTGTTTCTAAGTTTTTTTAAAAGCTGTCCTGATTTACATCCGATATAATCTATTGCACAGGAACGAGTAAAATAATGGATACACATACGAGAGGTCTGAGTTAACACTCTATGGTTGTTAGAAAACTGAATCACTTGGGATGCAGTGAAATAAAAACCTACCTGGGGATGAACTACCAAAAATGTGTTAATCTAAGGGTATTCATTCCAGTCAATTTGCTGAGGTGTCTACATATTACGGTGTGCCTTAATGGGGAAAGTTGAGGACAAGGACACAACAAAACCATAAGAACACTTCGGTATATATTGCATCGGTTCATTCCATTCCAGAACCTCGAATAAGAATGCGGCACGTTCTTGGCAAGTGAAGTGAAACGATTAGGACACAGATTAGCTCCTCAATACAGTGGAGCATCTTTTAACGTTGCAGTAACACCGTTGATCATATACAGGTTTGTTAACCTTCACATCAAATAATACAAAAATGTGACCAGTGTTCAACACGGTTCGCTCTTGAAAGCACGGTTGGAGTTCTAGTGCTGACAGTGGCAAGGATATGCACTAGTCACGAGCTCTAACAAGGTCGAAATCCGAGTCTAATGCTTTTTTTCGAAAGTCTATGAGAATGCGACAGCTGCGATCAATTATGAGTGATGTTCTCGTAAGCTTAAGTTTCATAGATTATTTTTTCAGTTCGCTTAACATCGTTCCTCGTGACGTGGGTAGATTAAATTTAACTTAATTGATCCACTATCCAGTTATAATATGAAACTTGTCCCATACATCAATGGGATACAAACTGTCACAAAAATTCGAATTAACCTACCTTCACTGTTTGCTTGCATTGAACGTCATGGAGATCATTGGGTTGCCCCTTGTATATCAATCCATCCAGGGACCGTCCAGATCCCAGTGTGTAAAGGCTATTCAGCTGACATCTGTTCGAGAGTATCGTATTTCTGATAAAAAGGTATGTATTTCTGACCTGTAACGGCGGCTGTGGAGTCACCCGAAGTGTATAACCAGTATCGGGTAGACAATGCCGGTGATGTCAGTTTCATATGTTCACTACTATCCTGTATTCTAGTCTCTGAGATACAGCAGACATCGACATGCATTGAGTCTAACGTTCGTGCAAGAGCGGCCTGTTGACCTATTTGTTTTAGAGTGCGAATGTTGAAGGCACCTATATTAATTCACATCCTAAGTCTAAGCAAGGAACAAGGGAGGCCTGAAGCTGAATGACAAGAGATGAAACTCACCGGCTCAATGTTACTACGGTTAGCTAAATCTGTTGTGGGATCAGTAGAGTAATTATCATAAATGGAGGTCGGGAGGGGCCTGGGAACTAAATTGGATAGGACAGTGGGGGAGGGGTCAACAGTAGCATGTTTTCGCCTATCCACCCTGCTGTATGCAGCAGATAGAGCGACCCGGTTTATACTTCTAGAAAACCGATGCAGTATGGAATTACTTGTGTTATGATTATTCATAGTTGTATGTGGGCTAAGATACTGCCAGAGCGCCCAGAACTGGTATGAGTGACTCTGTCGATGTGGAGGCCACACCGTCCAGTTTAGCCCAAAAGGTCATCGAGATGCGTAAGCCGTCACACCACGTCAAGGTGCAGTCTCGTGGTGATAGAAACTGACCACACAGCCGTAGGTCTTCGGTGGCGTGGCTGTTTCTAAAACCCAGCCAGTCTGGAGCACCTGTATGGATTCCGGTCATGCACTGGCATGCGTTTTGGTGGGAAGCCAATTCGTGGTCAACCACAAAATAACGTAGTTGGACTGGCAGGGACACAAGCACTCTACACTTGCCACAAAGCAATTGTCCTAATCTAGGACCCCACTCACCAGACGGCCTTCGAACACACTAGGCACACATACGGCAACCGATGCATAAGTGCCGCATTGCCCCATGTGATACTACTGTCCGCCCAGCTGCCAACCCCTGGGTCTCTATGATGTCACTGGAAAGTCTCGACGGCCGCCGGAATATTACATCAAACAGCCCTCAATACTACTCATTTTTAACATCAAACGCAGCTATGAAATGATCGTGAGGCCCGGTAGACAGGGGGCAGGAAGCCAGGTGTGAGGGAGGTAGTCAACGAAGCCAGCAGTGAATATATTCGCTGTCGTTGCAGGTTGTGAATATATATTGGTTCAACTGGCCACCCGCACCACTGACTGGGCTTTCGGGCCTTACCTGTGCTCACTGGTTTACTGAAGCCACTCAAGAACCGAAGTTTCTGAAACGTCACAAGGCACCTGGTCTGGACAAACTCCTTCGTGTCCTTTTGTAGATGGAGGTCCAGCCTTAGTCAAAGAGCTAATAGCTCTGTAATGGGAATGAACTAGAGCGGTTTCCTCATTGCAGAACCCAAGCAGCACATTGCCCCATTTTGGGCACTATTTAGTGCCCAAAACAGATACAGATTCACAGTCGACTGTTTCCTTGCTGAAACGTAGAGAGGAACCTTCAAAGAAGGGACACACTCGAACAGCGAACACACGAGACAATAGTCACTACTCTGGTTGCTCTTTATAGTCGTGGACCAACCTTGGGGCCAAGTGAAGACACCGGGGAACAGCGTTCTTCCCAAGCAGGGAGTTCCAGCAGTTAATAGTACTGTAAAAGAGAACAAAAAGAACCAGCATGAGCCAAAGGCCCAGTAAACTATGTACACAAATTACACAAACGAGAACAGCACTAGTGCTGAAGACATATATAGGGTATTGTACACATTTTCATATTCCGCTTTATTTTTATATACAGTTTGCACCACTTTTCTTTGTACAGAATGAACATCAATTGTTTGAATTGATTCTGCTCAGCAATACAACTCTGGTGCGCACTTCTCGTCTCCTTGACGTTCCTGTTTCGCATAGATTGAGATGGTCTTTAGCGAGCTATTCGGCTACTGTGTTTTGAACTGAATATTGGCATTTATAATTATAAATACAAAGTTATAACATTGTCTTAGGTTAGTCCCCTACAAATTGATGAGTCCGAGTATTGACTTTTACCACGCGTATGGCCAAAGTTCTGTCTGTTCGGCAGCCTTCTTCCTATAGTCCTCCCTCCCCCCAAAAGTTTTTTTCTCTCTCTTCATTACTATGCGTTCCAATATTGAACAGGAAACGACTTCTTCTAAGAACACTGTTATGATTAAGCTCCCTGAGCTTGGCAGTAGAGACCTTAAACTGTGGTTCGCACAAATCGAAGTTATTTTTGACTTTCGGCGAATCCACTCACAGCGCACCATGTATAACTACATCGTCGCGAACTTACCTGAGACCGTGGTGGCGGAAGTTGCAGATATTATTTACGAGCGTCCAGCAGATAATCTGTACAGTGTCATCAAATCGATCATTATTAACAGGATGGCAGTTTCTGACGAAGACAATCTCCGCAAGCTCCTTGCCGGCGTCGAAAAGGGGGATCGCACCCCTTCACATTTGCTTCGACACATGACGCAGTTGTCGAACAAACAGACTATCAGCGAGCCGGTGTTGCGAGAATTGTGGCTTCAGAACCTCCCACGCGAACTGCGCCACACATTAGCTGTTTTGGAGGAGGATACACCGTTGACCAAACTAGCAGAATTGGCTGACCAGGTACATCACAATTATGCTCCACAGCAGGTAGCTCAATTGCAAGCGACTTGCAGCCCACATACCCTCCAGCAAGACGTCTCAAACCTGAAAGAGCAGTTTTCGCAGATGTTCTTGCAGCTAGACACCCTAACGAAACTGCTAGCAGAGAAACGGTCACCAGCACGCTCAAAGTCCCGCCCTCGAAGCAAGTCGCGCGTATGACAGCTGGATAGAAGTATGTGCTATTACCACCGACGATTTGGTACGCATGCACGTCGTTGCAATCAGCCTTGTTCCTTTCGGAATTGTCAAAATCAGACAGGAAACGATCAAGCCAGTCAGTAATGGCGACGACTGCCATTGTCCCTTACTTACTTCGCCTGTTTTATGTATTCGACCGTTCAACGTCCCTCAATTTCCTCATTGATACGGGCGATGAGGTTAGCGTTATTCCACCCACTGGTGACAAACAAGCTCAAACTGCTGTCGTGTACCCTACAGGCCGCCAATCGCACCGCCATACAAACATACGGAAAAAAATTACTCACTCTCGACCTTGGTCTCCGTCGGCAATGCCCCTGGACTTTTACTGTTGCAGATGTACTAAATCCAATTATTGGCGCTGATTTTCTCACCTCCTATGGACTTGTGGTGGATGTAAGAAGTCGAAAACTGTTGAACAGCACAACAGCTTTTTGCGTACATGGGAAGGCCACACCGATTAATTCACCGGGATTACGTTCGGCCCTACCAGACAACAGTTTCGCAACTCTGCTTCGACAGTTCCCACGTCTTATCAATTCATCAGGCTAACTGTTACAAGTAAAACAATACGTATTCCACCACATTACTACTAGAGGACCACCCAGACAAAAAACACCGTCGCCTTGTCCAGAGTTACTTTAAATAGTTTATATCGAACTGGTACCACTGATTTAAAACAATTAACGCGAGAACAAAACAATGATTCAGAGTTGCAGCAGTGTCACGTCTCCTTCTTCCCTCAAACTTCGTCAGTTACCTCTAATCAACTGCGAAGGCACAATCATATGCGACACAACGACAGTCAGCCCCCGTCCATTTGTACCAGTAAACTTTAGACGCTCCGTTTTTAACAGTCTCCACTGTATGTCTCATCCCAGCTTTCGTGCCACCGTCAAGCCAATTTCAGACCGATTCGTCTGGCCGAACATGCATAGGGACTTACGAGAATGGGCGAGAACTTGCCTTGATTGCCAACGCAGCAAAGTTCACTGGCATACCATCACGGCCCACGGCACATTCGCTAACCCTGACGCACGTTTCAGTCATGTCAACGTTGACATAGTCGGGCTATTGCCATATTCAAAAGATCATCGGCATATCTTGACGTGTGTTGATCGTTTCACCAGATGGCCCGTGGCAATACCTCTCCCCAACACGAATACTGAAACAGTTGCGCGAGCGTTCATGGACGGGTGGATTTCAAACTATGGTGTTCCAACGACTGTAACCACTGACAGAGGTACACAATTTCAATCCGCGCTGTTCAGAGACTTCACCCGGCTACTGGGAGTCGATCACATCAAAACCACTGCGTACCATCCGGCAGCAAATGGTTTGGTCGAACGCTTTCACCGTCAGGTGGAGGCCGCTTTAAAAGCTCAGCTAGATCCCCAGCGTTGGACTTATCCATTGTCATGCTTGGAATTGGGTCGACAGTTAAAGAAGACATTAGTTGCACAACCGCAAAATTAGTTTAGGTACGACCCTTCAACTACCTGGTGAACTGTTCTACAAGTCGAAAGCCGGCCAAACTAATTTTGACGCTACTACCTTCGTGCAACAGTTGAAGTCATTCATGGCAAAAATCCGGCCCCAACCCACCAGGTTAAACACTAAACAGGAACAAAAGCACTCCGATCTGGACTTTTGTGATTTTGTTTTCGTTCGTGCCGACGCTGTAAAAGCCCCTCTCCAAAAGCCATACTCCGGACCATTCCGTGTGGTTAAACGATTCCCCAAGTTTTTTGTGGTCGATCGAAATGGGTCTCACGATACAGTGAGCATTGATAGACTTGAAGTTGCTCATGTCGCATCCCAGCTAGATCCTCCCATCGGTCCTGATGTCCATCCTATACCTAGTGACTCGCAGTCTACCCAGCCCATGCGTAACGAACAGCCCGTACCTCAATCCAACCCAAAAACCCCTGTTGACCTTCCCGCACTCGCTCAGACCGAACAGTCAGATGGCCAACAGTTTTCAAAGACTATTGTGTCTGACATTTCTTCATTTTTACGGAGCGTTTTCATTCTTCTATCGCTCCAACAGACTGGACACCCTGTCTAGACGACCCGGCAATGACAGCAGTGCTCACAGGTGAATGTGACTGTGTTCACATATGATGATTCAGCCGTGCGTACTGTGAGGTCCATGGCACTGTGGTCAACACGATTGCCTCATTGCTAGTTCACGCCGTAGCAAGACTATACACTACTGACCAGTTCTAATGAGAGCGAAGCTCGAGTCTAGTGCTTCAATTCGAAAGGAGCCGATCTCAAAGTCTGTGGAAATGCGACAGCTGCGATCAACTATGGGTAGTGTTTAATTGATTTGAAACCTACTATTCCACAGCAAGTCCTATCAATTAACTAACTTCTAATAAAAAATGTGTTTTTGTAACTTTCTTTAGCATTCTGAATTGTGACATTCACTATGAACTGGAAGTGACGATTGAAACTGCCGATAAACAAGAGTCCCCTTGCAATTCTCTCATCTCATAAGCTGATAATTTTACGTTTGGTTTCGGGGCGCATCTTCTCCAAGTTTAGACAAAGTAAACGAGATACTGAATATTGACAGTGACAAATTTAATGCAGCGTCAGGTACAAAATTTACGCCATGTAGAAGAGTGATTCTACCTACTGGTACACTAAATTAGATAGGATAAAGTAGTCAGTTGGCTACCAACCTAATTAGCACTGAGTAGAACAACGTGTTCCTGTGAGTTGGTTGTCGGAGAGCTAGAGTTCAGATTCGATTGTACTGCTTAGTTTATGTCGATTAAATGGATATGATCCACTGTATGTTTCTTATAAACGTGTCTGCCATAATGATTTTAAAATATTCTTCTTACTTACGACGTGAAATACCCGTTCTGTTTATGCTGCTTTAAAGTTAAATAAACTCGCGACGATCTTCAAAAGATAATTTGTCCGATTCCGGTTGCTTGTCACTTAGAGAACTAATAGAGTTGGACAGCCGGCGGCGGAGAGAACTGTCATTTCACATTGAAACTACTATTCTGTAGGTTCATTGTGGTCGGTAATTTCAACCAAACAAGATGAAAAATCTTGGTCGTATCATTAGCAATCCAGTTTCACCCTAGAAGATTGAGTGACTTGTGCTCTGGTCGAATAAATTTCTGCCGAAACATGATGATATGGTTATATTTAGGTCGCGATAAATAAGGCAGTGTTCATCGTGACCTTGCTTGTGTGAGTCTCAGTTCCAATGTTGATAGAAGGTTGTACACTATTGTTGAGTTCTAACGAAAGTAAAGCATATGGCAAGTAGCCAATCATTGTGGTGGGAGAAAATAAACATATGGTCACATATGAATATTACTTATGACAAGGTAAATCACGGAATACCTCCACTGTTCACCTACCGCGTTGTTGGAAACCACCGATTAGATGTTTCATCACACCAAGCTAATTAACATACAAAAACACTTTAGGATAAACACCTAGAGGTTGAAGAATCTGTATGCTAGCGTGGTAGATAACCATAAGCCTCATAGAACATCGTCATTTGGAACTGTCAAACAGCATAGGACTGTGTGGACGGGAGGAATAATGTCGGTCAATTTATTTTGGTACTATTACTGGCGCCAGTTTTGGGTGTGTCCCAACCGATTTTACTTCGTCTTCCTCAGGTAGTTTGTCGGCGACGGTAGGAGAAAGGGTTACGGTAACTGTGATGGTTGTGAGCTTCGTATGGTCTTCGTCGTCGCATGGACTGAGTGTCGTGATTGTCCGCAGTTCTCAACTCCGATGCGTGTGGCGCCTACAGTTTTTGCGAGCCAGTTTGAATGGCACTTCGGATGGGTGAGGTTTTTATTCCAGGTTATGGGTCCAGCAGTAATATTACGTGTTTGGTGTTTGTACACGCACCATATGGATAGGATATTATTCCCCCAAGCAGTCGTTCGTCACCTCCAGCAAAGCGTTGAATGTGCTTAGAAAGTAACAAGAAAAAACTCAGCTACGTATGTGCGTATTTACATATGTGCGTACAAGAGGTGTATGTGTGCAGTAAACTGAATATAACGGGCTAGCATACGCTTCTGTGGTCAAGCTTGTCGCTGGGTTTTCCAATTCTGATGGGTTGTGCCATGGTCTGAAAGCGGAGGATAGGACAATTGTTTTGGTCATATGGACTTCTTTGACTCAAAACGAACACCTTCAATACCAGAATCGCCCACCACTAACCAAACCCTTGCGTGTATCTATGTTAGTGGAATAGAACGAAATGAAAGGATGCGTACAGCCTGTTCATAATTACCGGGGGGAGGGGGTAGGAGCAGCTTAGTGCATGTGCGAATAGCTGATTACCAGCTGATTTGTCCTGGTTTGGAATCAGTGGGTGTGAACAGAACTGTTTCGGGCGAGGTTGCAAAAATTCAGTCACGCAATGGACTATCTCTTTTTCCTATCAGGTTTACACCGTTAGCCAAAAAATCAGATGTGGTTTATCGTCCAGCTAGCTCGTTCCTTATCTTGTGCAATTTTCGACCACCAGTGTGAGCTGAACAATGTTTTTGGGTATAGTATTTATAATGACAATAAACGAAACAGAGCTTTGTGCTCATATCCAGTGGAAGTGAAATGACAAATCCCAATAACAATGAATAGTTTAAGAAAAGCACGAGTTAGATCATTACTCCAAAGTCCTGCTAAGATAACACAGGAGTAGACAACTTTTGGCTAATTTCGTTTAACTGGTTTAAACACAATGATTCTTATACATTAACCTCTCAAATACAAGTTGGTAAAATATCTAGAAGCGTTCCATAATGAGTTCGCTATATTTGTTCTAATCATCCTCATATTGAAAATGGTCTCAACGAAATAAAAGGGCAATGTACTTGTGTCGTGGAGGAAAGCGGTTAAATATAACCATATTATTCCAACTATCAGAAACACCGTTTCGATATGGTTCCCACAAGCAATGTATAAGCGATAAAGGAGTTTGTTGCTCCATTACCCATTAAGAGTGATCATCAGTTGCTCAGTTCCCAAAAAAAACTAATATTCTGGCACAATTGTCAAGTCACTGATAGTAGCAGGCTCTCATCAGGAATTGGGTCGGCACTGCAAGTTGCCCACTTCCGCAGTTTAATTCGATGGAGATACATGGTGGATTTGTTGAAGTTTGTTTAGTAAGTTTAACGTTCTATGTTCGGTACATTAAGGAAAATTGGTAATCATTGAACCGTGTTCGGTTTGTTTTTATAGAAAATCGATTCCAATTTAGCCTTTATTTTCCCATTTTTTACATGATGTAAACAGTCACGAAGAGTTCTGTATCATGACCCCACGTACAAAATATCAGTTTCTTATTTCATTACCATGATTGCTTATCTACTGAAAATTTTATTGCTAAGTATCGTTTGATACGCTCTCACCTTCACCTGAACTGACTGTTTTAATGAGCTCACTTTCTGTCAACTGTTAGCCAGGTTGAATCGCATTTACTGTTGGATAATTTGAGTATGTAGTTAATTTTGCATCCACTGTGAGAGAGCAATGTTATTGTAATTTTATCAATAATACTGTATAAATTCTGCTTTTTCGATGGCTTTTCTGGCCTTTTTTGGACTTAGAAGGTGGTCCTATTAACCCGATCGTCTTACTCAGTGTTACCGTTGATTCATCACCATCATCGACAGCAATACAGCAATGGTTCCCACTAATGTTTAACTGCCACACAACCACAAAGGAAAAAAAACTATTTTGGGAGAGAGTAAAAACGAAGGGGAGGAGAATGGACCTAGTGGACCCAAAAATACCTACGTCTATATTCAAACATACAATACCCAGGCGCCTACACCTTGCAAACAAACAATCGAGTTGTAAGTGAAAGTAAGGCGCCATCAGCAAGATAGCTTCCTTACGGCTTATGTTGTCCCGCGCCATTAAATGCACTCATCGCACGGAAAACTCGGCCAAACAAATGTGACGATCTATCTGAAGGTGATACTTCTGATTGTTTATTGTTTTAGATTTAGAAAAAATACTTAAGGGATTCATAGAAAGAGGAAGTCGCAGACAGGGTTGTTTTTAGCGTTATATCATCGGGCGAAGTAAAAAAAGGAATGCATCAGATGACAACTAAAAAGCATCAAACATATATTTCACTAATACTAAAGTTGACGAACGTGAAGTTCCGTAAGGCACGCTTCATAAAACTACTAGTTCGGAATCCGGCAAATCTAACAAACAAGGTCTCTGACATGAAAGATGATGGAGCGTTTTCAATTTAAAGTGTCTCAATATCACTTCTGTGTGAGTCGCTGTCAAGTTAAAGTGTCCCTATGGGTTATTTTGATCTTGTCCTCTATTTATCTAGTGGTTCCAGCTAAATAAATAGTTTGTGACACAGTTGAACAGAGTGAAAACAGAACAATCACAGTGTGAGGCATCCTGTACGAGTTGGGTCAATAATTATCAAAAATGGAGGTCAGGAGGGGCTGATAATTAAAATGGATAGGACAGTGAGGGAGAGGACAGCAATAGCATGTTTTCGCCTATTCACCCTGCTGTATGTAGCAAATAGGGCAACCCGGTTTATACCGCGAGATGGTCGATGCAGTACGGAATTACTTGTGTTATGATTACTCATGATTATGTGTGGGCTGAGATACTGCCAGGACGCCCGCACCTAGACAGGAGAACGAATAGGGTTCTCAACCAAAGCCTTTGGCTCAAAAGCCTATACCGCAAGGCAGCAGGTGGGTGACAGTGTACCAGAACTGGTGCGTTTTCCGAGAAAAGATGCCAGCCTTCCTCCAACCGTCAACCTGGAGGACTTGAAGACTGGTTTGTCAGACCTCTACCTATTGGCCTGTCTGGTATGAGTGACTCTGTCGGTGTGCTGGCCACACCATCCAGTTTAGCTCAATAGGTCATCGAGATGCGCAAGCCGTCACACCGCGTCAAGGTCTAGTCTCGTTGTGACAGGTTAATGTTGATTGCACGTTACTGATTGGATTATTCATAACCACCAGGAGCGATTTAGCAAAGTAGATATACTCTCGATTATAAGGAATGTGTATTTCTGTATCGTTTTGCTGAAAATTTCCGGCTCCTTATGCTTACGCCTCAATAAATCTTAGGCACAGACACTCCAGCGTTCGAACTTTAAGGTTTTTCATTCATTATTATCAGTTTATTTAAACCAACTATCAGGACCTCACTCACATTGTAGCGGTGGTTAAAAACCCGCAGGCGGAAAACTAGTTTGTTCCCCTGAAGACTATGCCACTGGTAATACGAGGTATATAGCACACCAGGCTCGAACGGTTTCACATCGCTGAACTTAATATCTTATCACGGTCAAGTTCAGTGTGATGTTCGATCCATTATTATCATGGCTGCATATGTAGTTGATTTAGTAAGATCACTGTCTTTATCGTTTTGTAAACTACTAAATAATTCTCTTATGGTTTCTGTTTTACAGCTCCTGTTGAAGCTTTGAACCCAAGATATGCAATGGTATCTACAGTAGCCGCGGTTCTGTCGTGTGTCGTGCTGGATGATTCAGTTGTCTTTATTTGGATATTTTATTTTCTGTCCTTCTCACCAGGTCAGTTGTCTAATAATTAGGTATGTGTACATTACTTTTTATGTACGTGGTAACACAGTGATCTTCCGTAAATTCGGACGCGTTTTGTGAATGGAAAAACTATATTTTTTGGCCAATTTGCTTAAGTTACAGCCTCCTGACATGTACAGAATCACGAAACTGCGAATTTGCTTTCAGACACAGAGTATTACTGGTCATTCAGTAAGCTCATAGTAAATGAACACACAGTTTTTCACATAGCTGCTTCAATAGGTATTGTTTGTCTTGATTAGAAGACCGCCTGGTTTATAGGATCTATAGAGGTGTATTATGCACAAACTGTACCGGTAATTTTTTATGGCTCTTTTCGACATAATGTATATTAAAACAAATATAAAGACTAAGAATCGTAGTTTTAAGTTTTCCAGGCAGTAATGATTTGGACAGTAATGTTGAAACTACGACTGTACTAGATCACATGTTATCAAACTTAACCAAAAATTATTTTTCGCGGATTGTTTGCGTGAAACTGTACGTCTGTGAGAAATCCACAAGTTTCTGATACGGTTTGAACAATCATGGTTAACTTTTAAAAAACGTCAAAATTATTACCTGAAGTATGTGCTTTAACATAGTTTAGTTCTCTCTTATCAGTTATGTACACAGTGTAATAACTACACAGGTAAATTGTTGGACACACGCAAACAAAACATCAGAGTTTTCTTGGTGTGTATTCATCATCTATTGCTACAGATGGATATGATACACTTCGAAAAATCGGAAATCATTGTAGAACATTTCGAACTAGACAGTCAAATACACGTAACTCAAACTTCAAACCTAATTCAGTCTGTCTACTGGTGAAATGACTACGAACAGTCAACCAATGTGTTTCAGATATATACCAAAAAAATGAAGACATGGATAACACGAATACATTAGAACAGAGGGTAGAGAAAGTACCAGAAATGAAAGGTAGAATGGAAAATACAATGAACCAATGTGCACCAATGTCACCAAAGTGTCAGAGTGACTGACGGTTGGTTCTAGGATCCCAGAAATTCCATGGTAAGTTGTAATGCCAACGCCCCAAACCGAAACGAGGAAAGTCTGTCCGGAAGCTGGCAAACAAAACGGAGATCCGACGCAGAACATACTATGCGGCCGGATTCAGGCAAGTGTTTAGTTGTGGCACCCTGGATTATTACACTGTTATGACCACAAAAGATCCCTGTCCCGAGAATTTATTTATTACAAGACATCCACTACAGGTAGGTAAAAATATATAACAATGAAAACAAACATTATTTTGCACCACTGCCGTACACTAACAACCTTGGCAGTACGACAGACATATTCTATTTATTGACACGCCACGCATAATGCATGTGCACGTTTCTAATATTCTCTTCTAGCCCCTAGTCTTTCTGGCGGTTTTACGGGGCTAGTTGTCATACTGTGCATCGTTCATACAGTCAGTGGTTAGTCATGTAAATGGGCAATAAGTAGATTTCGGTGAGTCCTAACAAGTTATTACTATCCTTATGATAATACAACTTGCTATAGCGAGAAAAATGCCAATACGTCTTTATTTGCTCAGTGTACACTGATATGACGACGACAGTATGGCCACAGGATAAACTTACACAAAGTAGATGTCTCGCCCAATACGTATTCACGGTTTTCATTTAAGAAGTTTGGTATTTGGAAGGCTTTTCTTAATGCTTTGTGCGGTATAGTTTTCAGCCTGCAGTCAAGGAAATGTTCATCACAAAATGCAGGAAAAATCCAAATGTCTACTAAGTTAAGTATAAACCAGCAAAAATGGAACATTACTATAAAACATCACATTAGCTACCGTACCCGTAAAAGTGATATGCTTTTGAAAGTTTTTTAGACAGAAATGAGTTGGCAATGGTTAAGCAAAACACCGGTGAGGAGCACGGAAAGGAATTGTCCACTCAAGTAGAACATACAAAAAACCCAGGAGTCATGCTGCAGAAAGAATCTACAATTCCGGAGGGTTTAAAATTCCCGGAAGTGAAACCAAGGCACGAATGAACTCATACAAACATAAAATATTAACAGCATGAGGAGGAACAATTCACAAACATACAGCAAGATGATCAAGTTGACTAGGATCATGTAAAGAAATTTGACAAACACCGTCTGGGAGAGCAACACAGACAGAGTAGGCAGTTGTGAACCAGACCCGAAAGGAACAAGGCTGTCGTTCTCTTCTCCTATCATTTTTAGGTATACGCACTCGTCTATCAATACCGGTAGCTTAGGTGACCAGTATTGAATACTCGTGATTCTTTGATAAATAGATTCGTTTACAAGCTTATATGTCCACTTGATTGTATGCTGTGTCCCATTCTCCGCTCAAAGTTGGACAAAAATGGAACAGCACTGTCTCTAAATATGGTAAGGTTTTCATTTCATTGTAATAGGCTGAGTTAGTGCACCTCCGTCAAAGATTAGCGCGCCATTGAATGTCCACTTTCGTGTTGTTACATCTAATTTTACTGATGAGCAGTAGGGGATTTTGATTTTTCATATAGATTGAACGTCACCCACAATTGAACGCAGCTTTCGCATTCCCATAGTCTTTCCAGTCGGCCCCTTTC